>CAMZMU010000109.1:17765261-17971849 GCA_947311845.1 Poa pratensis
TGAGACGGCCCCATGCTGGCGCCGCCGCCGCCGAAAAGGAAGCCGGTGGCGAAGTGGCCGTAGGGCAGCATGGGGGCGGGCGGCGCGATGAGGGAGCTGAAGTTGCCGCCGAGGTCGAGCAGGCGGCGGTCGGGGTCCATCCCGCGAGGGTGGACACGAAGGAAAGCTCGTACGCTGCGCGGCGGCGGCGGCCGGCGGAGGCTGTGGGGCGGGTGACCGAGGCCGACGAGAGCAGTGGGAGGAGCGCGGAGACGGAGTGCTGGACCTGGACGACGGGCGCGGCCGGAGCGCGCGGTCGTGGTGCCGGTTCGCGGCGGGGAGTGGGAGGGGCGGTTTTGCGGCGGGAGACGCCGGATGGCGTGGCCTTGCGCGTGCCGCCGCCGACCGGGGACGTGCGGTGCGCGCCGCCGCGGGTCCAGTATGCGGCGGCACCCCTTGCAGAAGTGGCGCGGCTGGGAGAGGTTGTAGTTGTTGTAGTAGCAGAAACTTGGTGTCGGTGGAGTTGCACGCGGGCACGGCCACTGCGCCGCCCTCTCCGCCTCCCCGGCCTTCTTCCCCGCGGCACCAACTCCTCCGCCGGACGACGCGCCGGCGCCACTGACGCATGATCCTCCACATCCTCCTCCGTATGCTGATCCATCACAGTGATGTGAACCATGGCTGTACTTTTAGGTAGACTGAGCTCGGGGACATTGGTCACGGTAGTATGCAAGAAGAAGGCGCCGGGAGGGTGGGTGCCAATATGTAGCGGAGGCTGCCGGTGTGGGAGGAAGAAGACAAGCGGGAGGCGAGGGGGTGGCGGTCTTGGCGCGTGCAGGCAGCGGCAGGACTGTACAGCACACAGCATCTCTGATGCCATGGCAGGACAGGACTGACAGGCCGGCAGCATCTCCAGTTTGAATAGGATTTGATCGAACTTGAGACTTCTATTCCCGGGAAGCGGACAAGGCAGCACGGCGGCAGAAGGATGTGCTTGTCCCCGGCCGGACCGTTCTGCCGACCGGCCAGTGGGTAGTGTGGTGCTCCAGTCTGCATTGGCTAGCTAGCCCATCTCCAGTCAAAGCTCGGCTGGGTTGCTGCATGCAGCTGGCCGCGTCGCAGCACTGACATCATCTTCCCTGCACTGTTTGATTCCCTTCCTCCTCCTCCTATCTCTCTAAAATAACTCTCTCCGCGCGTTGCATGCGATCTTACTACAATTATCTCCTTCTGCGTGTCTATTATTGTCAAATGTTTCTTGATTTGTTCGTAATTGGCAATGGGACAGGAACGGCATATGGCATCGACCATAGAGAATTAGACTAGCTAGTCGAAAGTAGTGGTGGTGATCACGGCTCAGCTCTACCAATATGGCTAGGTTGTCTCATCACTCGATCGTCGATGATACGAGAATTTTGCATCTCGAGGAAACAGCCGGATAACCGGTGGTCTATGCAGTGGTTCATCGTCTTCACCGAGATTTGACCTGTGCGTGAATTGACCGACATCTGATGATTCCGCTTCCGTTGATGACACCGACATAACCGTGGAGTAGACAACCATGATTGGTTTGCTGACCGATTTGATGCAAAGTCTGCACCCCAGTCCATAGCGCTGCTAGGCAGCCAGAGCTAGCTAGCCTCCTCGGTCCAACCGTCTTGTACTCATCATCG
This sequence comes from Poa pratensis, assembly GCA_947311845.1. Taxonomy (NCBI): domain Eukaryota; kingdom Viridiplantae; phylum Streptophyta; class Magnoliopsida; order Poales; family Poaceae; genus Poa; species Poa pratensis. Next base: position 17,766,914 of record CAMZMU010000109.1, read on the forward strand.
ACATAGGTGCATCTAGATACGTCGCTCCTTGCAAGTTGCAAAGTAAATTCAAGTGCAAATAAATAGTACTCGTGTACAACAGTAACCAGGGTAGTTTTTTCTGTCTTAGGCCCTGATTGGTTCGTCTTTTAATTTTCCGCCGGTGGGAAAACGACGGGAGCTAGTACAAAATTAGGTACGTTTAGGATCGAGAGAAGACTGATACCGTGAAATGAATGAGAGGGATTTGGTGAAATTGTTGATTGTATTGCTTGACCCTCATGTGCATATTATAGGAGTACATGATTTACTTGGAATATAAGTCTCGGTAGACAATATTACGTTTATCCTATGTTTCCTAAATAGTCACGATACTCAACAATTTATCCTGGTCATTTCCGGTCCAGTACCCGCAATCCAAGCGAGACCTTAACCACTTTCCTTAGTAACTTTAACCAATTTGGCCCCTCTAGAAAACGTCATCCTAAACTGTACTTTTGACCGACCAAGTAAAAGTCATTTCAAACGGCCGAGAATGTCAAAAACATTCATGCGAGGCGCATCAGAATCTCAAGGTTTTGAGAATGTCAAAAACATCAACGTGAATGGCGTATTATGCGGAGGTTCTGAGAATTAAAAGGTACCATTTCAAATGACTTATTTCAAATTACTTAATAGTTTTCGCATTTCGTAGTTTCAAATAAGCCAAAGTGGATGACGTGACTGCATGTTGAAATAAGCCATTGTGAAAGGTGATTTTGAAAGGATCAGATCTATTTGAAAGTTTTCTGATTGACCACACGTGGCTAATAGTTTGGCAAAGACCATTTAGGGCAACTCCAAACGGGAAGAACTAAAAGGACACAAATGTGTCCATTTTTAGTCTGACGGTTGAAGAGCATATTTTATATCCCCTTGGTGTTTTGTGTGTTAGGCAACAACACTAGGATATATCTAATATGATGTTAAGTGGTGAAGAAATCAAAAGAATTAGTTGCCTTTGCATCGAAACACTTGACAAGAAAAAGGAGACTACATCTGTCTGTCTAGTCCGGAGTCTCCGGCCTCAGGGCTCAGGGGCCGGAGTCTCCGGCCAACCAGATTTGGAGCGAAGAGCTCCCACAGGACGGCGCGTGCGGTATAGGGGTCCGAGTTGGTCGGAGTGACCGGAGTCTCCGCACCTGGCCGGGTCTCTGCCCCTCCGGGTCCAGAGTCTCCGGCCACCCCAGGATTTGGAGCGAAGAGCTCCACAGGTCGGTGCGTGCGTATAGGGTCCGGAGTTGGTCCGGAGTGACCCCGGACTCTCCGCACATGGCGGGAGTCTCCGCCCAGGACCGGAGTCTCCGGACCTCCTGGACCGGAGTCTCCGGTCAAAGTTGACTGCAACGGTTACTTTTTGGGAGGGGCATATATACCCCTCCGCCTACCTCCAGCCAGCAAGCTCGCCAACATGAAGAAGACAACATTATTGCAAGCTCAAGAATCACTAGATCTCCCAATCCCTCCACCCAAACTCGTTGATCTTTGGAGGATTGAAGGAGAAGGCCCGAATCTTCATCTTCAACCAAGCCGTTTTTTCATTTCCCCCTCATTCACTTGAGGGCCCCTTTGCTAGGGTTTCCATTGGGAAAACCTATCTTCTTGTTGTATCTCACTTGTTGTCTTTGTGACAGATTCTAGCCGTTCGGGAGCCCCATCCAGTTGTGGGTTGTGCCCCGGATTGTTGTTGTAAAGGCTCCGGACTCCGCTTGAGGTTTCCGATAGTTGAAGGTGAACCAACCTTTGTGTGTGGTTCATCGGAGAAGAAGTTGCAGCCTTTGTGGCTGTTGAACCATTATGTTGGTTCACACCTCTCCAACGAGACTACTCCCTTAAAAAGGAGGAACTCGGGATTACATCCGTGTCTCCGTGTGCTTTCACTCGGTTCCTCTATCCTTGTTTTACCGTCTTTACTTTGTGTACTTGCTTAGTTGCTTAGCTTGTCATTAGGGTAAATTCACCTTAGTTGCATACTAAGAATTTACCTTTGTGTCAAGCCTAATTGGAAAAAGTACTAAAATTGAAATAGCACCTATTCACCCCCTCTAGGTGTCATACGATCCTTTCAATTGGTATCAGAGCCTCGTCTCTCTTGTTGGGCTTAACCGCCTAAGAGAAGTATGACAACTGATGATGAGTCCACGAAGGACCAAGCCACTCCGGCATCCATGGCTGATCTCAAAACGATGGAAACATCATTGAAATCGTCCATGGATACCCAATTTGGTGAGATGCGTGACTTGCTCATGAAAATCTCACTGGCAAGTTCCTTTGGAGACCATCCCTCAAGAGGATGAGGACCCTCTTAAATCCGACTGGGTGATTCCGGGGATGGAAAAGAGAAGAAGGATGGGGTGAAGAAACCAATACCGAACTAAAAATTCCTTCCATCCACATCCAAGCCGGAAGGTGGAAGCCCGAGTCTTACCATGAGGTAGCTACTCGAGTTGGTACTCTCCCGAACCCCACCTATCCTTTAATACCCCGCATAAATTCTTTAGGTCTCACCTAAGCTCAATGTCATTATCTTTTACTGTTGGCAACACTCAATGAGATCTCATGTCAACAGTTCCTCTATCGAGCTTTGGAGGATCATTCAAGTGGGATACAAGGTTGTGGATCCAAACAACTTGTCAAGAAGGGAAGTGGCCGAAGCTCAACTCAATGCCTCCGCTCTCCACATGCTTGAACTTGCCGTTGGAGAAAGTGGTATGCCTTGAGGTGGTATTTCTTGGAAATGAAAGCATGAAGAGGAATAGATTTGATGCCTTGATAATGAGACCGAAGGCTTCTACATGCTTGATAATGAAACTCATGAGGAGATGTATGGAAGACTCAAGATTCTTGCCGAAGCCTTTTACAATGTTGGGGCAACCTATGTGGATGATGCTTGGATCAAGAGGAGTATGTGAATTGCTCTCATACCCTTTGAGCCATTGAATTGAAGGCTATTCAAGGAAGACACAACTATCTTGCAATGTCATCCAATGAAGTTATGCAAGAAGTGCAAGCCTCAAAGGTTGCTACCAAGAATGCTCAAGACAACCGTGCTAGTGCCATGGGAATGAAACAAGGTCCCTCACTTGCTTTGAAGCCAAGGTGGTGAGTCTTGATGATAGTGTGGAAATTGAAGCATGCCCAAGCAACATTCTTCCGGTGATCTTGAACAAGCCTACCATGATCACGTGGCTCTTGCCACAAGAGCTTTTTGCGTGACCCGGCCAAGGCAAAGGCTCAAGTTGATCAAAAGAACAATCCAAGTGGGAAGAAGGAGTTTGCTATAAGGACAAAGACTTGCTACAATTGTCATGACAAGCATCACTTCATCAAAGATTGTCCTTATGAGAACCGAGAACACATGGTGGAAGGCTTGTCCCAAAGGAGCACTCAAAGTTGATTCAAAAGATGCCCGCTAGCAAGAGGAAGCATTCTTCAAGAAGGCACCAAGAATATGTTGGTGGCTCAAGAAGAGTATCCTTCTGAAGATTCCGAAGAGAGAAGATGAACCCACTAAAGAGGTGGCCGCATTGGCTATTGTCTCAACTCCATCATCTTCTCTCTTTGAATCCCCCAATGAAAATCTCTCCACCAACAACGCTCGTTGCCTCATGCTCTTGTTACCGAGGTATCATCTTCTACACCCAAGTCCATGCATGAAATGGATGATAAAACTAGTCTTGTGATTAAGAAAGAACTTGTTGATTTCGATACCTTTGTGACTAACTTGAAAGGTGATGGTAAGAAACATTTGTGAGTCTCTCATGAGACAACTTGGTGCGGCCGAAGAACTCCTTGAAGTCAAAGGGAAAATTGAGAGAGAGGACTCTCCCATAGCATCCTTGAATGCTTCCATAGCATCCTTGAATGCTTCTCTTGAAGAAGAAATGAATATAGAACATCTCTTGAGGAAAGACTTGAGTCCCTTGATGATAAAAATGATGAAATAATTGCTAAAATCATTAAGGATAGAGACCATTTTTCGCTAAAATAAAGTGATTAAAAAGGAGAAAGTCGAATTGTGGATGCTAATGCTAGACTTCTTGAGGATATGGAGAAGCTTGACAAAGCTCACAAGGCCTTGGAAAGTGAACACTCCAACCTTGTCAAGTCTCATGAGCAACTTCAAACTCAACTTTCTAAATCTACCTCACCTAGTACCTCTACTCCCTCTTGTGATCATGCAAATGTTATTGAGGAAAATGCTAGGTTGAAGGTGGATCTTGCCAAGGCCACTAGTGCCAAGACCTCTATTCCCCAAGGTAAAGAAAAAGTTGTTGCTCATGTGTTGAGCAAAAGCCACACAAAGGGAAGGAGGGTCTTGATTATGTAGCCAAGGCAAAGAACAAGAAGAGCAACAACAAGGAGAACAAGCCAACCCGCACAAGCCAAGACTTTCATTGCGGGTGGTAATGCCACTAGGGGCAAGACCACTCGTAGTGACTTTGCGGGGCATAACAATCCCCACTACATTCTTTATGTTGATTATTATGGGGAGGTTTATGCAAAATATGTTGGTCCTTATGATGGTTACATTGCTTATTCTATTTGGGTTCCTAAGACCCTTGTTGCTAACAAAAGAGGACCCATTGAGAAATGGGTACCTAAATCCAAGCAATGATTTCTTGTAGGACTATGCTTCCGGTGGGTCTAAATGGGTGTTGATAGTGGATGCACTAGTCGTATGACCGGAAGCAAGGTGATTATGACGGAGTTGAGACCAAATTTAAATCACTCAACCGTCTCTTATGGTGATAAGTCAAAAGTTGAGGTAAAGAGTCTCAGCAAGGTGTAGTTGCAAAGGATATACCCTGTAAATGTCATGCTTGTCGAGTCTCTCGGTTACAACCTTATGTCCGTTCGTGCACTTAATAAGATGAACTTTGATGTCCATTTTACTATTGATATGGTGGTACTCTTGAGGAGCAAGACTCTAAAGGTCATGTTCGTTGGGTATGTTTGAAAATTAGTTGTTTGTGGTGGACTTTTCGGGGTCAACCAACACTCAAGCAATATGCCTATTCGGAAAGGCTGACGTGGGATGGTTGTGGCATCGCCGCTTGTCCCATGTCAATATGAGAACTTTGCAAAGTCTTCACAAGGGTGGCCACATTCTTGGACTAAAAGAGAATGTTTTCTTTTTCTAGAGATCGTCTTTGTAGGGCTTGTGTTGAAGGAAAGATGCATGATTCTCCGCACTCAAACAAGACCATCATCTCATCAAAGAGGATATTGAACTTCTTCATGTTGATCTCTTTGGTGCCGTTCCTCAACCGAGTCTTGGTGGAAGAAGTATTGTTTGGTGATTGTTGATGACTATTCAAGATTTACTTGGGTTTATTTCTTCAAGTCGAAGGATGAGACTCAACAATCCATCATCGACTTCTCCAATGAAGTTCAACGTCAACACAATGTTCCCATATTGGCCATTAGAAGTGACAATGGCTCTGAGTTCAAGAACTACACCCTAAATGAGTTTCTTAGTGAAGAGGGAATTCGTTCATCAATATTGCGCTGCATATACCCCTCAACAAAATGGTGTAGCCGAGAGAGGAAGAACCGGACTCTCATGGATATGGCAAGGTCCATGTTGGCGGAGTTTAAGTCTCCACTTTACTTATGGGCGAGGCCATTCCACGGCGTGTCACTCATCTAAACCAGTTATTCTTTCGTGTTGGAAGAAAGGAGACTCCCTATGAAATGCTTACCGCAACAAGCCCACCATCTCCTACTACCGAGTGTTTGGTTGTAAGTGTTTCTATAAGATCAAAGGTGTTCGTTTATCTAAGTTTGAATCTAAAGCTTTAGAGGGTTTTTGTTGGTTACGTGCCGAATCCCACACTTATAGAGTCTACGACAAATCTTAGGGAGAGTTGTGGAATCTTGTAGTGTGGAGTTCGATGAGAATGACGGCTCCCAAGTGGCGCAATTTCATGTTCGATGAGAATGAAATCCTCAATGAGTCTATTTAATGTTCCACATGAGGAGTTAGTGGAGCTGGCTGAGTTTTTTGAGTGCAAGCTGGATCTATGCCTTTCACCTATTTAGGTTTGCCAATGGGCACGACAAGACCAGCTATCAGGGATATGTCTCCCTTGACTGATAGAGTTGAAAGAAGACTGTCAGCTACCACTGCTTTTTTATCATATGGAGACAAACTGGTCCTTGTCAATTCTGTTCTTTCTTCACTACCAACATTTTACATGCTCTGCTTGCATATCCCAGTTGGAATGCTAGAGATTATTGATAGAGGTAGGCGTCACTGCCTATGGAGGAAGAAAGACAAGGATAAGGTGAATTCTCTTGCTGCTTGGGACATGGTGTGTCATCCAAAAACAAGGGTGGGCTGGGCATCATTAATCTGAAAGTCCAAAATGCAGCTCTACTCTCAATCATTTACATAAGTTCTATAACGATGACAGCACACCTTGGGTGCAGCTGATAAAGGATGCCTATTATCACAATATGGTTCCTCATGCAGTGATAACATCTGGTTCATTTTGGTGGAGAGAAGTTTTTTCCTTGGCTGATGCCTATAGGGCAATACCAAATGTGTAGTAGGAAAGGGAATCTCTGTTCTGTTCTGGTCAGATAATTGGCCACAAGGAAAAGCTGGAAGATAGATTTCCGAGATTGTTTTCTTTTGCTTTGGATAAACTGCAATCTGTAGCTGAGTTCATGAGGTCTGAGAGCTACCTCGAATCATTTTTTCACCCCCTCTCTCTGGAGGCACATGATGAGTACACCCAGTTGCAGGTTTTACTACAGGATGTTGTTCTCAGTGAAGAGGTCAAGGATGTCTGGACATGCACTCTTTGAAATGGTGTTTTTTAAACCTAGCAAGATATATAAATTACACTTCCAGGATATGGTGACAGATGTGCCTCTTGTTCGATATGGAAGAGTAAATGTCAATCCAAGCATAAATTTTTTGCTTGGCTGATTTTGCATGACAGAATCAACACACAAGAGATGTTGATTAGACGACACTGGGCTGTTTCAAATAATTCAGATTGTTTTCTGTGTTCTTTACATCAAATGGAGGACTGGCGACACCTCTTTTCAACTGCTTATTTAGCACTCGAGTCTAGAACTATGTAAAGATCACATGGAGACCAGGTGGTACCCCTGCACAAGTACTTGCTGCTAAGAAGCTTCTCTGGGCGTGTTTTACAGAGATTGTGATATTGGCGTGTTGGGCAATCTGGAAGCAAAGAAATGGATGGATTTTCAAGCAAATTAAGCCATCCTTCCGTGGATGGAAGGCCTGTTTTGTTCATGAGGTCACTTTGCTTAAATAGGGCAAAGTCTGCTGATGTTCCATTGTTGTCATCATGGCTTGACAATCTACTTTGATTCTCTTTTGTAAATATTTGTAAATACGCTACTTTTTTAAAATAAAGTGGAGTAAATGAGGCTGTGGGGGGCTCCCCGCAGTAGAAAAGTTTCAAAAAAAAAGAGGAACCTCAAGATGCAATAAGAAAATGGGCGTCGGTTTCTATCGCCCTATTGAGATCCATCATGAGCCTCCTCAAGCAAGTCAAGCAAGTCAAGCCCACTCAAGTGGAGACACCATCATAACAAGTGGAACCGGCGCCTACCATGGAAGCAAATGAAGAACCTTCCCAAGAACGATTCAAGACCCTCCTCAAGTTGACCAAGTTGCTATGCAAGAACCAAGCTCTCCTATTGTTGATGCTAGCCAAGGTCAAGACCAAGATCAACCCTCTCCTTCTATTATGAAGATGTGCATCAAGATGATCAAGGTCATCATTCCGGTCAAGAGGGGACTCAAATGATCAAGATGATCAAGTGATAATTCCTCGTATCAATAAGGATATCGAAATCTGTCGTAAAGCAAGAGTACAAGAGACATGGAAATAAAGAGTCATCATCTTGAAACTATCATTGGTGATCTAAGTCGCAATGTTACCACAAGAGGTCAATTGGCTAGCTTTAGTGAGCATCAAGCACACATCTCCATGGTGGAGCCAAAGAAAGTCTTTGAAGCTCTTGAAGATCCGGATTGGTTGGAAGCTATGCATGATGAACTTAATAACTTCAAGCGCAACAAAGTGTGGAATTTAGTTGAGAAGCCAAAAGATTGCCGCAATGTTATAGGCACAAGTGGATATTCAAGAACAAACAAGATGAACATGGAATGGTTGTGAGGAACAAGGCAAGATTGGTTGCACAAGGGTACTCTCAAGTTGAAGCATTGATTTTGGAGAGCTTATGCACCCGTGGCTCGCCTTGAGTCCATCCGTATCCTTCTTGCATATGCATCACATCATAATTTTAAATTGCAACAAATGGATGTGAAAAGTGTTTTTCTTAATGGTCCTTAAAGGTGTGGTATATGTTAAGCAACCACCGGAATTTGAGGACCCAAACTTTCCTAACCATGTCTACAAGCTTGATAAGGGCTCTATGGTCTCAAACAAGCACCTCGTGCTTGGTATAAGCACCTAAGAGAGCTATTGGTAGACCGTGGATTTGAAGTGGGGCAAATCAATCCCACCCTCTTTACCAAGAGGGTTAAAGGGGAGCTTTTCATATGCCAACTTTATGTGTATGATATTATCTTGCTGATCTAACAAAGCTTTTAATGATGAATTTCAAAGCTTATGACCGATAGGTTTGAGATGTCCATGATGGGAGAGTTGAAGTTCTTCCTTGTTTTGAGATCAAGCAATTGAGTGGAGGGACTTTCAATCACAAGCCAAGTACACCCAAGACATGCTCAAGAGGTTCAAGATGCAAGATGCTAAAGAGAGAGTTTCCTATGGACACGAAATGTCATCTTGAACTTAATCCAAAGGGTATTGATGTTGATCAAAAACTTTATCGCTCTACGATTGGTTCTTTGATTTATCTTTGTGCATCTAGACCCGATATTGTGTTGAGTGTAGGGGTGTGTGCAAGGTATCAAGCGGCTCCTAAAGAAAGCCACTTGCAAGCGGTCAATAGAATCCTTCGATATTTGGTTCATACCCCAAGGTTTGGTTTGCGTTATCCTAAGGGCTCCAACTTCTCTCTTGCCGTTACATGGACTCGGATTGGGCTGGTTGTAAGGATGATAGGAAATCAACTTTCGGGGCATGCCAATTCCTTGGTGGTCCTTGGGATGGTCTTCTAAGAAGCAAAATTGTATATCTCTCTCCACCACCGAAGCCGAGTATGTGGCAGCCGCTAGTGCTTGCACTCACATGCTATGGATGCGGCAAACTTTAAAGGAATACGGTGTCCATTGTGACAAAGTGCTTTTTGTGTGACAATGAAAGTGCTATCAAGATTGGTCACAACTCGGTGCACACTCAAGAACGAAGCATATTGAGATTCGTCATCATTTTATTCGTGATCACATTACCCGTGGTGAATTGAGCTTGCTATATTCCAACCAAAGACCAACTTGCCGATATGTTCACGAAGCCACTTGTGAAGCAAGATTCACTTATTTGAGGCATGAGCTAAATATCGTGATTCAAGGAGCGTGGCTTGACTATCTCTGCATACACACCTATTTCTTGACTATCTATTGGTTTAGGTGTAGGCATGGACATAGGGGAGTGAGGTCCTAATCCATTGGACTATCTCTCCCCCCCATTATGCCGATAGTAAGAACTCATTTGTCTCCATGTTTTTATTTCATGAATTGTGAGTTAAATGACAAGTAGTGGCGTGAACCCAAGATATATCTTCGGTGTCACACCACATACACTCATACATGGTGGCCTAGGCCACCGCCCTCTTCTTTGTGAAGAGTTGATCTTACTTGGTCTTTATTTGATTTTATTTGGTTCCTAGACCTTTTATTTTGTTTTGGGAGAAAACTTGGAATTGGCTTTTTATTTGCATCTGCAATTTCCTAGGGTGTATCCCACCATCAGTGACTTTGTTCCAAACCTAAGCTCATCTTATCTAAAACCTTGCTCATCTTGCAACATACATGTCCCCACTTAAATTCTGGCTTTTTGGAGCATTTGGGGGAGACTCCGGTGTTAGCGCCGGAGAATCCGTCTGACTGAAGTCTCCGCCCCAAACCACGGAGACCCAGCCAAGCCGGAGACTCCTGGGTGTTTGGGCCGGAGACTCCGTCTCGGCTTTTTCGCTGGGTTCTAAGGGGATTGGAGTGGGGAGTTGTGAGACAACTCCTCACACACCTCGACCCCAAACTCACCCCAGCCGCCGCCGCCGCCCCAAGAAACCGCTCTGCCGCCGGAATCCGCCGTGCCGCCGGCTCCTTCTCCTCCAAGCGCCGAGGATCTTCCTCCCCTTCATTTGGACTCACCAGAAGGACAAGGGTACACTCTCTCTCTTCTTCTAGGGTTTTTCCTAGATCTAGTTTTGAGAGTAGTTCTTGATGAAATCGTGGTGTAGAACCTTTAGGATGGCAATGTTCACTCTAAGAAATTGGTTGTGTCAATTTTCCTCCTCGATTTGACCTAGGCGGATTCATCAGTCTCAGGCCGGAGACTCCGGTCCCTCCAGACCGGGACTCCGGTGTGTGCGGAGACTCCGCCCTCTGAGGCCGGAGACTCCGGTCAAGATCAAATCTGGGGAAAAAATTCTCAAATGATTCTTCTCTTTGGATTCCTGGACATGTATGCTTACCTCAAATGCTACCTATCTACTCTTTATTCACAGATAACAAAAGGTATTACGGTGCCGGATCGTCATCCTCAAACATCAAGAAGCCCAAGACGAAGCTCCAAGGTCGAGACTACATGGACTATGATGAAGAGAGAGATATTATGGTTCAGCGTGGTGACAAGAGGCAGCAGAAGGCTGCTGAGGCAAGAAAGGCTAGGCAGGAGGCTGCCCTCCTTCATGAAGAAAGGGCAAGAAAGCCAAGTTTGACAACTTGACCACCGTGAAGGACTTGAACAAGGAGGATTTAGAACCATGAGGGCGCAGAGTTTCTATGATATGCCCAATCAACACATCAGATGGTCACTTTTGGAGAAAGGAGCAAGAGCTCATTATGAAAGAAATCTATGCAAATTTGGACCCAAAAGCCCTTGTGTGACCTTAAAAACCGTTAAATTTTGAAGTGTTGGCCAAGAAGGAATACTTTGTGGAGGCAATTTGGGTTGCTAGAAAGATAGGACTTGAGCACCTCATTTCCACTCAACAAAACTATGATATTGAGATGGTCCAACAATTCTTTGCCACTCTTGTGCTCGGTGATGAGGAGGACACGAAAATGACTTGGATGACGGGCCCTCTCAAATGTAGTGCCACTTTTACAGAGTTTGGACAGATTTTGAGATATGAGTTCAAAGGAGCTTCTGTTTCCGTTGGTCGGAGGATGCATGTTGAAGGGTGGATTATGATAAGAAGTTGCTTGCCCCTCTTTGTGCTAAACATGGGTGTCATTGCCACCACCCGAGGACTCAAGCCCCTCTACAATATCTTGATTCACATGTTTCGTTGGAGCATTGCACCCCAAGCGGGTAATACGGATGCTATCCGTGGAGCTCTTGTCAACCTTATGTATCATACTCACAAGACATACCTTGCCGGCCCAAATTGTCAAGGGTATGAGATTGATGTGATGGATTATATCAAGTGTGAGATCAACATGCTATTCATGAGAAGAAGAATCCTACGTATGCTCCCTATGTCATGAAGCTCATTCTCAACAAGGTTCCCCAACTTGAATCAATCTCGTTTCACGAAACACAAATATGGCAACCTTCAAGTGCTATCCATTCATACTACTCCCCAAGCCACTTATCAAGAGATAGAGATGGAAGAAGCTCCTAGGGCAAGAAGGAAAAATGCCACTCCACCCTCTTGGAATAATGGTGGCAAGCAAAGAGTCAACAATGAGTTGAAGCATGTTTCTTGGTGGCAAAGGGCTATGATGTGCATGTGCGTTGCGGTGCACAAGGAAAATCATCAACAATATGTTACTAACAATAAGATCTTGTCCAACCAAGCCAAAATGATGAAGGAACTACGCAAAACCAACAATGGTGGTACCACACTCCTCGCAAAGAAGGTGATCCCGTCACTCCGCCATCCGATGCCACTATCCCTCTTGAGAAGTGGAATGAGGATATATTTCCTTGGGCTGATTACGCCAATGTGTCCTCCATGCATTCCTCTTCTCGCAACACCGGCAATGCCCCTATGCGCTATGAAGAAGAAAGTGATGATGAAGACGCAAGTGGCGAAGCAAGTGGGGAAGGAAGTGGAGATGATAATGATGCCGAGAGTGATGATGAGGAGGGTCGTGATGCCGACGATGATGAAGATAACGAGTGATCGCCTTGGGTTCCGTAGCATCGCTCTTTTCCCTTTTTGGCGTTTCGATGCCAAAGAGGGAGAAGTAGTTCTTCTAGGTTCTCTGTGGATTTGCATGGGTCGGACACAAGCATGCTCTTTTATCATTTCTTTAAAGCTTGTGTCCTTTTATCTTAAGCTGTTGAACTTATTTGTCTTTTATTCGTGTGAGACTATGTTTTTTTCAGTGTGAGACATTTGGATATTTCATATTATCTATGGTTGAGATGGTATCTATCTTTGTGATATATTATTGTGCATTGGTCTATATTCCACATTATTATGCACAAGATATGCTTCCTTTCCTCTCAATCAATTATCTTGATATGTCTTTGTGTTTATGAAAACTTATCATGTTCAATATTTCTTATGAGTTGCCTCTCCTCAACATGTTGAGCATTTGTATTCAAATGTAGACTACTTATATGCACACATGTAGGGGGAGTCTCTCAAATCCTTTGTGGAACATGTCGATATTTGTTTCGTGCTATATTGCAAATCCTAGTGTTGTCATCTAACAAAAAAGGGGGAGATTGAAAGAGCATATTTTATATCCCCTTGGTGTTTTGTGTGTTAGGCAACAACACTAGGATATATATCTAATATGATGTTAAGTGGTGCAGGAATCAAAAGAAATAGTTGCACTTTGCATCGAAACACTTGACAAGAAAAAGGAGACTCCATCTTGTCTGTCCAGTCCGGAGTCTCCGGCCTCAGGGGCTCAGGGCCGGAGTCTCCGGCCAACCCAGGATTTGGAGCGAAGAGCTCCACAGGACGGCGCGTGCGGTATAGGGGTCCGGAGTGGACCCCGGAGTCTCCGCCCCTCTGGGTCCGGAGTCTCCGGCCACCCCAGGATTTGGAGCGAAGAGCTCCACAGGTCGGCGCGTGCGGTATAGGGGTCCGAAGTTGGTCCGGAGTGACCCCGGAGTCTCCGCACAAGGCCGGAGTCTCCGCCCCTCCAGGTCCGGAGTCTCCGCCCAGGCCAGAGTCTCCGGACCTCCTGGACTGGAGTCTCCGGTCAAAGTTGACTGCAACGGTTACATTTTCGGGAGGGGCATAAATACCCCTCCACTACTGATGGGGGGGTGATAACCCGGTAGGCCCATGAAGAGGGAAGCATGACCCGCCAGGCAGGAGGCCCGGCCAGGCCAGCTAACCATCAGCATGGGCCGGGTTATGTTGCTGGGCCAGAGGCTTTGGCGGTAACCCGGTTCAGGAAGGGAAGTTTCTAGAAGACCAGAGGCGGTTCGTGACTTGGAGGATACGAAGGCTAGAAGAGCTAGAATAGGATTCCGAGTCTGGGTAGAGCCCGGGTTCGTATTGTAAAGTGCCAGGAGACCCGGTAGTCTATATCGGTTCCTGAGCCCTAGTTGAGAGAGAACTTTACGATCCAAGCTTAGGCGAGAGAACCACCGAGAGAAACACCACAACCTTGTAACCTAGATCGAGATCCGGCTCTGTTGTCGTAGCCGGGTTATCGAGATCGAGATCAATAACAAGATAGCAGGAAGTAGGTCTTTATCTCCAATGGAGAGGCCGAACCTGGGTAAACCTTTTGTCCCTGCAATGCTAAACAATCTCCCAGACGCTAGTGTCGCCTTGCCCATCAACTCAAGCTACCCCAAAGTAGCATCTGCCGTGTTATCTACCCCACGACAGTTGGCGCCGTCTGTGGGAATCGCGTCCAAAGGTGTCACCATCATGGGAGAAGCAAAGCAAGGAGTAGAGAACTATGTTTTCGGCGAGATCACCCTCAATTCACAAGGAGAGCCCATCGTTGATGATTTTGGCTGGGGGCCGGAATCAGATCTACTTGAATCAGGTGATGTTATTCCAATTGGCAAGTTTAACGTTTTTGTTGGTATGATTGCAACTAGATCTGCTAGTGATGGAGACTATGAATCTGTGTCAGGAGCTGCCACAATTGTTCAATCTGATGGAGAAGAATCAGTTGGTACGGCTGAAGATGAGCTGCCCCTGGACGTGCACGAGGAGAGATCGGGAAACCCGGCTCCAGTCCCGGGTGATGTGGGGGACTATGCAGATTCAGAATCGATCCTGCCCTTGTTCGAAGGCCGGTTCGGATATGGAGTAGAAGAAGAGGACGAAGAGGAGCAAGAGTCCGTTCCAAGCCCGGTTAGGAGGGTGGCGGTTTACACTGCTCCTTCGATCAACGCGGGGGCATCACCGTCAACGGTTGTGCCACCAGCTTTTACTCCGGGTCAGCAGCAGCAACAATTGCCACCAGTGTTGGAGCTGGCGGGCCAAAGGGTTGATGGAGACCCGGCTTCGGTGTCAGAGGAAAGTGAAAACACGGCGCGTTACAGGAATAGCTTCGGTTTTCTCAATAACCGAGCTCAGGGTGAGGAAAGAAACAATGCAACTGGGCCCGGGCCATGTTTAACAATGGCCTGGTCCTAGATCCAACCGCACTTACGAGGATTGTTACTCCAGAGAACGCAGCAAGAGCTATAGAATTGGATACTACAGCACGCCGGGCCTTGGAGCAGGTGCGCAGAGACACAATGGCAGAAAAAGAAGATATGGAGATTAGGCGAAAGCAATTAGAGGATGAGGAAAATCGTCTCAATGAGATGACCAGGGCGCACCGGAGGAGGCACCAGAGCCGGCTGGCCCTGGAGAAAACGCCATAAACCCAGCAGTATTGTTTAGGACCCCAGAAGATCAACCAGTTGGTGTAACCCAGGTGGCTCCAGTTGTTAGAGCAAATAGAACCAGACAGAGGAACAGGAGCAGCTGGGTTGCAGTTGCAGCGGCGCCGGGTCTTCTCGCTGGGGGAGCCAGGGGAAATCCGGGTCTGCCGCCCAGGACACCAAGGTTTCATACGCCGGCGGGTCACTATTCCAATCCAGCAGATAACGTATATGCCGCAACTTTGGCACTAGATCGTATTCCATTAGGAGACTCGCCAGCAGAGGTTGAAGCTCGGCGTGCCATTGACATGTTACGCACTGCGGTTGCTCAGCAAGTTCAGTATTCAAAAGAGAAAAGTGCGCTTCATCCACAACATATCGTAGCAAGAGTCGCCATGGGGGAAACCCGCCATTGGCCGGGTTTGCCGCGGCACAGCAGCAAAACCCGCCCCAGCAGAACCAAAACCAGAATAATCAGCAGTATCAACCCGCCCCTGCAATTTCTGTGGCTCAGCAGATAGTCAATAGATCGGGCAGGAAGGAGTGCAGCTAATGCAAACCCGGCAGTACCAGCAGCTGGAGCACCACAAGGAGGACCGGGTCCCGTGCCAGCAGCATCTGCAAGCTCGCCGGGTAACATTAATCTTTTAGCAAGTTCTTCCACTTTGGCGGGTCCCAAGTGTCTTTCAGATGCCATTAGAGCAGAGCCTTTCCCTGAGAAGTTCAAGGAGCCAAGCAAGATTGCCAATTATGAGCCGAGCACAGACCCGGCGAGTTGGTTGAGCAGTTATGAGATGGCGATGTGTATACGCAATGCCACAGAGAACGTTTGTGCAAAGTATATGTATTTGATGATGAGTGATGGTGCAGCAAAGTTGTGGTTCAAGAATCTGCCAGAAAATCTATCAATTCTTGGGATGAGTTGAAAACAATTTTCATCAAGCACTTTCAGGGCACGTGCAAGCGTTTATTTTCCATTGAAGATCTTGATCGTTGCGTACAGAGGAAGGGCGAGTCAGCTCGTCACTGGATGGGCCGGGTCACGGAGATCCTGCACTCTTCATCAGGTATCGAGCCCAAGGATGCAATTTCATCGATGGAGAAAACTTGCAAGTACGCCCTTGGTGCAGAAGCTGGGTCGCATGAAGGAAGGACACCGGGTTAAGCCCGTTACTATGGCAGAGTTGATGGATGCGTGCAACAGACATGCAGCCACGGACAAAACCCAGGATGATAGTGAGGAAGAAAAAGGGAAAGGTGCTGCGAACAATGGAGGAAAGAACAATGGCCCGGGAAACAATAACAACAGCAATCAGAACCAGCACAAGCGTGGGCATCAGGAAGGAAACTCAGAGCTAGTTGCAAATGCAAATGCCGGGTTTCAGAGGCAAAGGATGGATGGGAATTATCAGGAAAACAGAGGTTATCAGGAAAACAGGTTACAGAAATAGGTTATCAGGGAAATAATGGGAGTTATGGTGGTGGAAATAGTTATCAAGGAACACGCCCAATGAGCACTGAAGAGGCCTTCAGGATGCCGTGTCCTCGTCATAGCAAGAACGGCAGACCGCCAATCATTCATTGGCCCAGTGTGTGGATTTGAACAGGTGGAAAAACAATGAGATTCAGAGAGCTCTGCAAGGAGCAAACAGGAGTGGAGGACCCGGCCCGAGTGCTAACCCGGCTGCGGGACCTCTAACTGGAGCAAACGCGGTACCAACTGGAAATACAGGACCCGGCCAAAATACAGGTAATCAGGGTGGATTCTCGAACCAGCCGAGGCAACTTGGCCAATATCATATATATACCAGTGGCACGACCAAGAAGAAAGAAAGATAGTCAAAAGGGCAGTTAATTCAGTGGCTGTAGGGGTACCAAGGTATTTGAGATGGTCAGAGCATACTATTACTTGGAGCAGAGCAGATCACCCGGATGTGGTGGAGCACCCGGGTCTGCTTGCGTTAGTTGTGGCTCCTCAAGTTCATGGCTTTGAGTTAAAGAAGGTTTTGATGGACGGTGGCAGTAGCATTAACATCTTGTACTGGGAAACATTTATGCGTATGGGTCTGAAGGAGTCACAGTTGCAGAAAACATCAACAATATTTCATGGTATAGTTCCTGGGAAGTCTGCTACACCTGAGGGAAAAATTTCATTAGAGGTTGCTTTTGGCGAGTCTATCCATAACTTCAGATCAGAGTGGCTCACCTTTGAGGTGGTGAAATTTCCAAGTCCTTATCATGCGTTGTTTGGAAGGCCGGCCTTTGCCAAGTTCATGGCGAGGCCGTGTTATGTATACTTGCAGTTGAAGATGCCGGGTCCCAAGGGGATCATCACTGTTCATGGTAACAGAGAAATTGCAGCAGAATGTGACGAGGGAGATGCAGCCCTGGCAGAGCGAACTTGTGCTAGAGAGGAGTTGAAAGCTTACAGGTCTAATCTTGACCCGCAGGATAACAAGGCGCTCAAAAAACCAACAACAGAAGATGACAGGGCAAAGTTTAAAGCAGCAAAGGATACTAAGATGGTGGATTTTGTGCCTGGGGATTCCTCCAAGCAGTTCGCCATAGGGACCAGCCTAACTGATAAATAGGAAAGCGCGCTCATCGAGTTCATCCGTGAGAATCGGGATGTTTTTGCGTGGACACCTAGTGACATGCCAGGCATTCCGACTGAACTCGCTGAGCACCGTTTACATGTTGATCCAAAGGCAAGGCCGGTGAAACAAGGTTTGAGAAAAATGAACGCAGAGAGAAGAAAAGCTATAGGAGAGGAGATAGCCCGGTTATTGGAAGCCGGCTTTATCATGGAGGTTTTCCACCCAGAGTGGTTGGCTAACCCGGTTTTGGTTCTGAAGAAAAATAACGAGTGGAGGATGTGTATTGATTTTACAAGTCTCAACAAGCATTGTCCAAAAGACCCGTTCGCACTGCCGCGCATCGACCAAATTGTTGACGCAGTGGCAGGCAGCGAGCTCTTGTGTTTTCTGGACGCATATTCAGGTTATCATCAGATCAAGCTTAACAGGCAGGATTGGGAAAAGACATCGTTCATCACCCCTTTGGTGCTTTTTGCTACAAACCATGACTTTTGGGTTGAAGAAGCAACTTATCAGAGGTGCATTCAAAATTGTTTTCATGATCAGATTGGGCGCAATGTGCATGCTTATGTGGATGATGTGGTGATCAAGTCAGAAAAAGCCGGGTCATTTATCAGCGACCTTACAGAAACATTCAAAAATTTGAGGAAGTACAAGATGAAGCTCAATCCTACAAAGTGCGTGTTTGGAGTTCCAGCGGGAAAATTGCTCGGTTTCATTGTGTCAGAGCGTGGAATTGAGGCAAACCCGGAAAAAATCAGAGCCATCCAGAGTTTGAAAAAACCTGAGGAATTGGCAGATGTTCAGAAGTTGACAGGATGTGTGGCTGCGTTGAGCCGGTTTATATCCCGGCTCGGAGAAAAAGCAATACCTTTATCAAGTTACTGAAGAAAACAGACAATTTTGTGTGGAATCAGGAAGCAGACGAGGCATTTGAAGCTCTGAAGAAACAATTATCAAAAGCGCCAGTTCTGGCGGCCCCGGGTCCCAAGGAACCCATGCTGTTATACGTCGCTGCCGGGCCTCAAGCTGTGAGTGCTGTGGTGGTGGTCGAGCGTAAGGAGGAAGGCAAGGAAAACCCCCGGTTCAGAGGCCGGTTTATTATGTTAGTGAGGTGTTATCAGAAGCAAAGCAGCGCTATCCGCATTGGCAGAAGCTAGTATTTGGTGTTTTCATGGCAAGCAGAAAGTTGAAGCCATATTTTCAGGAGCATCCAATCACAGTGGTGAGTTCAATACCCTTAGCAGATATTATCAGGAATTCAGAAGCTACAGGAAGAATTGCCAAGTGGGCAATAGAGATGGGGCCTTACCACATTGACTATGTGCCTCGTACAGCTATCAAATCGCAGGCATTGGCGGATTTTCTTAATGATTGGACACAGTTGAGTGCACCACCTCTTGCGCCGGGTCTCAAACCTTGGGTTATGCACTTTGACGGGTCTAAGCAGGCACAAGGTTCAGGAGCTGGAGTTGTGTTAACTTCTCCCAAGGGTGATAAGCTGAGCTATGTTTTGCAAATTCACTTTGATTGCTCTAACAATGTGGCGGAATATGAGGCTTTGTTACATGGTTTGCGTATGGCAAAGGAGATGAGCATCAAGCATATTAATTGTTATGGGGATTCAGATCTAGTGGCACAGCAAGTTTCAGGAACATGGGATAGAAAAGATGCGACAATGGCGGCTTACAGGAGAGAGGTGGACAGGGTAGCCGGGTTTTTCTCAGGCTATCAGGTGGATCATATTGACCGCAGGAAAAATGATGCTGCAGATGCTTTGTCAAGACTCGGCTCACGCAGAGAGCCGGTTCCACCTAACGTTTTCTTGGACGAGCTATGGACTCCATCAGTTAAGCCTCAGGGCGTAGAGGAACTGGCGGGTCAGGAAGACCCGGATTCGCAATTGGTAGCAGCAACTCATGAAATTCCAGAGTGGACAGAACCTTATTTGGCGTATCTTTTGCGTGGAGAGCTGCCAGAGCAGGAAGTTATATCCCGGCAAATTGTGCGCCGGCTAAGGCGTAGTTATTGATGGCGAGTTATATAAGAGAAGTGTTTCTGGAGTATTTCAGAGATGTGTGTCTGGAAAGGAGGGCCGGCAAATTTTGAAAGAGATTCGAGGGAGATTGTGGTCATCATGCTTCAACAAGGTCTTTAGTAGCAAAAGCTTTCAGACACGGCTTCTTCTGGCTCACAGCTCAGGCAGAGCAGAGCGCTTGGTGAGTAGATGTGATGGTTGCCAAAGATATGCGGCAAATTCATGTGCCGGCTCAGGAGTTGCGAACAATACCCTTGACTTGGCCCTTTGCAGTTTGGGGGCTTGATATGGTGGGTCCTTTTAGCATGTCTCCTTGCAAGAAAACCCACCTCTTGGTTGCCATTGATAAGTTTACAAAGTGGGTTGAGGTGATGCCTGTTACTAATTGTGAAGCAGCTACAGCAGTCAAGTTTTTGAAGCAGATCATACACAGGTTTGGGTATCCTCATAGTATCATCACAGATAATGGTACTAACATGTCCCTTGGTGAGATGGCAAAGTTTTGTGGAAATCAGGGTATACGTTTAGACGTTGCTTCAGTTGCTCATCCACAGGCCAATGGACAAGTAGAACGAGCAAATCAGGAGTTGCTTCGAGGTTTGAAACCACGTCTCCGGGTTCCGTGTCTCAGAGCTGCTGGAGCGTGGGTTGAGGAGTTGCCATCAGTAGTTTGGGGAATCAACACAACACCAAACAGATCCACAAAGATGACCCCTTTCTTTATGGTGTATGGGGCAGAGGCAGTTTTGCCAAGTGATATAATTCATGACTCGCCTCGCGTGGCGGCTTATGTTGAAACAGAAAATGAGCAGACCCGGCAGGATTCTGTGGACCTGCTTGAGGAGAATAGAGAACAAGCACTGGAGAGATCAGCAGTATTGAGGCGGTATCATAGCCGCCGGGTTAAAACTCGCACTTTCCAGGAGGGAGATTTAGTGCTACGATGGGTGCAATCCAGAGAAGGGATGCACAAGTTATCTCCCCCTTGGGAAGGGCCCTTCATCATAAGCAAGAAATTGAACAATGGTTCATATTATTTGGTGGATGCAAGAGAAAAGTCCGAGTCTGTTAATGACACATCGCACTCTACCTTTTCATTGGAAGAGCGTGAGAGGCCATGGAATATTGCGCAGCTGCGCCCATATTATACTTAGCATGAGAAAGAGATATGAGATGTAAAACACGATGTAACAGGCAGCAGGTTTCAGACGCGCTCTTTTCCTTACCAGGGTACCTAAGGGGACTGGAAGGTTTTTAATGAGGCGGCTTGCTGACCTAACCTTTTCTATCAATAAAGTGAAGGTTGAACAGAAATTTGTGTCCTTTTGTTCTTTTTTGATGTTTGATAGTAGTGTTGCATAGCTCTATGGTTAAGTTTGGCCTTGGGGGCTCGCCCCAAGACCCGGCTTTTCACGGTCATCCGGGTCTCGATGTTTCGTGACCCGGCTGTGCAGTTTTCGTTACAGTATCCATAACTTTGGATTCAGAGGTATGAAGGTGAAGTTTTGTTTTATTTGTTTATGTTTTTGTCATAAGAATAAGTGCATAGTTATCTTTGAGGACGCCCAGAGAGCGTGTCCCACCAGTATGAGGATCAATGGGGTAATGTTGCATAGTTAAGCCATTACTTTATAAACATTGATCCAGGTCTTGGGGGCTCCTACTACAATAGTTTGCAGCTGCAATCCCAAGACCCGGCTTTATGCCACTAGTTTATTCTTGGTTATCTTGCTGTTGAGCTGATGTGACTCGCAATTTTATGGCCTGATTGCTCACCTGGAAATTCAATCAACCATGAAGCCCATTGGGACTTGGTTCGACCCTGTTTTTCTCAGAGAAGTAGCGACAGGGTATCCATGCGAAAGCCGGCTCACAGTTAAAGAAATCAAAAGGGTCATCAAAACCACAGAAGAGGCATATTTCATAGCAAAAGTTTGAGAGTAGCATAAAAAGTTTCATCAGGTGCATAGGCGCACCATCACAGGCATAGTGCAGACAGTGCAAAAGTTATTACAATAACGCCCAAAGGGCCGAATAAAGATTGTTTTCTTGCAGAGATAACAGCATCTGCGTAAGTTTTTCGCTTTGGCTTCAGGAGCCGGGTCACGGGGAGGAGAGCCGGTTGGTTGATCTTCGACGGTCTTTGCCGGGTCTTCTTCTTCGGCGGCCGCCGGGTTAGCCTCTGGCTCCTTGGTCTCGTCGGTTTCTTTGGCCTTGGTCTTGCGCCGGGTGATTTTTCGAAGTGGCTGGAAGAAGTTTTCATCATCTTCTTCAGCTATCGCCCGTGACGGAGGAGGAATAACTGGCGTAGAGGAGCTGGGAGCAGTGGAGGTACCAGGAGCATTCTTTGCCGGGTCAATGGAATCCTTATAGCTTTGGAGGAGATCGACGCGTTGTGGCTCGTCATCCATGATCTCTTCATCATTCTCATTATATCCAAGCTGTAAGTGGTGAGCTTCATCTTGCTGGCAATAACAGTGGCAACATGCCGGGTTTGCTTCACAACCCGGGCATAGCACTTCTTATCGAACTCCTTGCCATCAGTGTCAAACTGAGGAAAGCCCTTCTTCAGTGGAGCCGGGTTTAGCTGGGGATGGTAGGCCTTTGCCAAGGCAAGACCTCGCATCACCCCGGCCCTGCAAGCTGATCTCTTGAGCAGATGGATCCATTGCGGCATTGTTGACAGATGCCCAAGGACTTCAGTGTACTTGCTTGGCGGGTTCTCCCAGAGCCTAGCGGCTTTGATGACCTCGCAGCTGCCAAAGTACAGCTGACGGGTCAGCGTGTACATGCATTTGATCTTCTCTGCAGCGGTTTTGCGGAGGTTACCATCACGAGGGCCTGTGTAAGAAAAAGTGACAGTGAAATTTCAAAAACCGGGTCTGTTTGATCAGTTTAGGTTGAAATTCAAGGAGTAGTGCTTACCCACTAAAGATTCAACCATTGAGGTGATCATTCTTTTTAGCCGGGTCAGCTCGTTGTTGGTTTCATCCAGCTGCTTCTGCAGGGTCTCCTGTTGCTCCTGGAAGTTCTCCTCGTTCTCCTGCATGTCCTTCTTCAGATCGGAGTTTTCTTGCGTCAGGGCAGTAATCTTTTCTTCCAAGGCCTGGAGTTGAGCTGAGTGGTCAGCCCGGGTCTCAGATTCAGTTTGGCAGCGTCAGTGAGCCGGGTGATCTCAGCCTGGGCCTTGGCATGGTCTTCCTGTTAAGATGCAAAAGTTATGTTAGTCCCAGGTCGCCGCAGGCGTGCAACCCGGCACTTGGGGGCTACATGCGCAAAAAGTTGAAAATTTGCTAACTGTAAGTCCCAGGTAGCTGTGGACAGCTAACCCGGCACTTGGGGGCTACTCAGTTTGAAGTTCAATTGTTCAACGTAATAAAGAAGTCCCAGGTTGCTGCAGGCACACAACCCGGCACTTGGGGGCTACAGTGTTCAAAGTTTCGATGTGAAAATGGGCAAGTTTTAAATGATGGAAGTTTTTTAGTCCCAGGTTGCTGTAAACAGACAACCCGGCACTTGGGGGCTACAGGTTTGAAGTTTTTACCTAAGGAATGCATATTGTAAGCACCAAGCTCATCACAAGTGATGAACTTAGAGCTTGGGGGCTACTCAGGGTATAGTTATGCAAGAAAATTATAGGCAAGAAGTAAAAATGGTACCTGATATCGTTTTTGGATCAGGGCGACCAGTTCTGTCTCCAGGGTCTTGTGTTGAGCTAGGCGAGAAAAATATTCGTCGCAAAGTGCTGGAACAGACATGGTGTCCAGAGCCGGTGATTTGAGGAGGAAGCCGGGTTCTTGTTCTTGGCAGGAGTTGCCGGGTCAGCATCTGGGGCTGGCACCTTGGCCAGAGTCTCAGGAGCACTTTGTACTGGAACGTGCCGGGTCCCAGTAACCTGCACTTCATCTTCTTTCGTCCCAGAGCCTAACCCGGGCGAGTGAGCAGCTGGGGAGGATTCTGGCACCGGGTCAACAACATTTTTTGGAGAAGCCGCGGGGGTTGCTTGCTCCCTTGGCTCGTCCTTGTCCTCTGGTTCCTCTATATGTGCCTCCATAGGAGAAGGCTCTGTGGTTGCTGGAGGAGGGGATGCCGCGGGAGGAGATTCCGGGTCTTCTTCCATAAAAGCCCTGGCACTGGAACAAAATAATGTCTTAGTTAAACAAGAATGGGACAGTGAAGTATAAAGGTATGGAAAAGATATGAGAAGTATTTCTAACCCGGCGTTGATCTGGAAATCCTCGGGTGTGCTAACACCATCCGAGGAAGAATCTGACAAACGAGATGGTTTAGGAACCCGGATCTTGCCAGCTAAAGGGAACTGTTTGCTGGGCGTCTTCTGGATGGATTTGGCCCAGCTTGATAAAGAGCGTTGAGGGATACCTGGGCTCAGGGAAGCTTGGCTTGTAGAAGACCGGGTTCGGCGTCTCTTGTTCGCCTCAGCCTCCTTCTCAGCCTCCTTTTCCTGTGATTGTGCTTAAGTTTAAGATGAGTTCATCATGAAGATTGAGAAAAGAGAATGTGGTACCTTGGCAATGGTGGCCCGGGTCCTCTTCTGAGTGGAGCTGCAGTAACTTGGGGACCCGGCGCTACGTCAGAAGCCGGGTCAGTGGGGCCTGGAATAAAATTTGCCGGGTTGTCAGTAGAGGTGTCCTTGTTGGGGACTTCGTTGTTAATCAACTGGAGGAAGAGCCGGCCTACGGAGTCAAGCTCACCTTCTTCTTCTTCGTCGTCTTCACTTTCTGTGTCCTCTCCGTCAGGAGAGGATGTTGGGGTAAAATCCACGCTCCACCATTTGGAGTCCTGAGAAAAAGCAGTCACAGTAAATAACAGTCTATGGATGAGTTTGCCGGGTTAAAGTAAACAAGATGGATTGAGTGTTAGCTTTACCGTGGGGGGTTTGTTCTTGGCACTAAATGGGGCGAGCCCGTTCAGTGCAATGGCGTCTTTCTTCTCGCCAAGTAGTCTCTTGGCATTCTTCACAAGTTGATCATCAGTGAGCGTCATCTCTGAGTAACGCATATTGTCTGTGGTTTCACCAGTGTACTGGCAAATTAGCCGGGTCCTGATGCTGAGTGGCTGGATGAACCAACCGATCCAGCACTTGACCAGATCTGTGCCCTTGAGACCATGGGCGAGCAAAGCTCTGGCCCGGCGAAGAATGGGCTCGAGCTTGACCCGCTCGGCGTCATCGGCATAACTGTTCATCTTGGCGTCATATGTTAAACCCGAGTTTCGGAAAGCCGGGTAACGGGCATCGTCAGATTCTGGAAGGTGTCTTGGCAGTAAAAATATGTGTTTTGCCACCCCTTGGGGTGGCTGGCTAGAAGGAGAGCCGGGAAATCGCTCCCTTCGGCGCTGGATTGCAACTCCCCCATATGGAAGTACTTGATCCTTGCGGGAGGGGTTGCAGTAGAAGAACTCGAGGAACAGCTCGAGGCTTGGAGCCATTTGCAAATAATCTTCGCAGAACACCACGTAGTTACTGATGTTCAGCATGGAGTTGGGCGCGATGTCTTGAGGCCTAAGGCCGTAGTACTTCAAGACCCGGCGAAAAAAACAGGGAACCCGGGGGGCGAAGGCCGCGCTGAACGTGGTCGAGGAAAACCACCACTTCACCTTCCTTGGGGCTGGGGCGGATTTCTTCTCCAGCAGCACGCCATTGGATCTCATCCTTTGGAGGGAGCTCGCCGCAGTTCACATATTCCTGCAGCATCAAGGTCGTCACCGTGGATTTGGTCCAGTTGACCTGAGTAGCAGCGGGGGCGGCGGAGCCAGATGCCCGGCGTTGGGCTTGTGGGGCTTCTTCGCCGCACGGGGAGCTCCGGCCTTGGTTTTGTCCTTCACCATGGCTGAGAAGCTTCGAGGTTCTCTGAGCGCAACAATGGAGGTGTGAAACCCTAGTTCTAGATGTGATACTGTGGAGAGGGAAATGCGAAGCAAATCTGGACGAGATTCAAGAAATCAAGTGCGGAGCACGGATGTGTGGGATAAACGCACCTGTAGATCTTCTTGCAGGAGATTGAGAAGCTCGATTTGAGATTGGATCCGCAGCTGCTACAGTGCGCGCGTGAGGAAGAAGATGAACTCGGTGGGGAAAAATGACCGTGGTGTCTCCTGGCCTTCTATTTATAGGCGCAGTGAAAACCCTAGGGGTGTTGTGGTAAAAAGTGAAGAGATAAGGATCTTTGACTAAAAGTCAACGACAAACAGAATGAGATAATTACGGAGTATTAAATGATAAGATCGTGATTAAGATGGATAAGGATGGAGTTATAGTTGGGAGATAGTTTTCGCTAAGTGCTGAAAGTGAAACCCGGGCGTCGGAACCCGGCAAGGATAACCGGGTTACGGCGTGAACCGCCAAAGAAACTGGCCAAGCAAAGGAGAAAAGAGGCATGTTCTAATGTTAGATTTGTTATCTGTTGTCTTATGTTTCAGGTGATTAACCCGGCTGGCCAGGATATCAGCTCTGTTCAAAGAAGTAATATTCAAGAATAAGAAGCCGAGCATGCCAACCTGGCAACCAGGTTAATCTGGGGGCTACTGATGGGGGGATGATAACCCGGTAGGCCCATGAAGAGGGAAGCATGACCCGCCAGGCAGGAGGCCCGGCCAGGCCAGCTAACCATCAGCATGGGCCGGGTTATGTTGCTGGGCCAGAGGCTTTGGCGGTAACCCGGTTCAGGAAGGGAAGTTTCTAGAAGACCAGAGGCGGTTCGTGACTTGGAGGATACGAAGGCTAGAAGAGCTAGAATAGGATTCCGAGTCTGGGTAGAGCCCGGGTTCGTATTGTAAAGTGCCAGGAGACCCGGTAGTCTATATAAGCCGGTTCCTGAGCCCTAGTTGAGAGAGAACTTTACGATCCAAGCTTAGGCGAGAGAACCACCGAGAGAAACACCACAACCTTGTAACCTAGATCGAGATCCGGCTCTGTTGTCGTAGCCGGGTTATCGAGATCGAGATCAATAACAAGATAGCAGGAAGTAGGTCTTTATCTCCAATGGAGAGGCCGAACCTGGGTAAACCTTTTGTCCCTGCAATGCTAAACAATCTCCCAGACGCTAGTGTCGCCTTGCCATCAACTCAAGCTACCCAAAGTAGCATCTGCCGTGTTATCAACCCCACGACCTACCTCCAGCCAGCAAGCTCGCCCACATTGAAGACACATTAGTGCAAGCTCAAGAATCACTAGATCTCCAATCCCTCCAACCCAACTCGTTGATCTTTGGAGGATTGGAAGGAGAAAGGCCTGATCTACATATTCACAAGCCATTTTCATTTCCCCCTCATTCACTTGAGGGCCTTTGCTGGGTTTCCATTAGGAAAACCTAGCTTCTTGTTGATCTCACTTGTTGTCTTGTGATAGATTCTAGCCATTCGGGAGCCCCAATCCAGTTGTGGGTTGTGCCCCGGATTGTTGTTGTAAAGGCTCCGGACTCCGCCTTGAGGTTTCTGTGATAGTTGAAGGTGAACCAAACCTTGTGTGGTTGCGGTCATCGGAGAAGAGGTGAAGCCTTTTGTGGCTGTTGAACCATTGTGCTGGTTCACACCTCTCCAACGAGACGTACTCCCCTAAAAAAGAGGAACTCGGGATTACATCCGTGTCTCGTGTGCTTTCACTTCGGTTACTCTATCCTTGTTTACCGTCTTTACTTTGTGTATCTTGCTTAGTTGCTAGCTTGTCATATAGGTAAATTCACCTTAGTTGCATATCTAGAGAATTTACCTTTTGTGTCAAGACCTAATTGGAAAAAGTACTAAAATTGAAATAGCACCTATTCACCCCCCTCTAGGTGTCATACGATCCTTTCAATTGGTATCAGAGCCTCGTCTTCTTGTTGGGCTTAACCGCCTAGAGAAGTATGACAACTGATGATGAGTCCACGAAGGACCAAGCCACTCCGGCATCCATGGCTGATCTCAAAATGATGGGAAACATCATTGAAATCGTCCATGGATTACAAGTTTGGTGAGATGCGTGACTTGCTCATGAAAATCTCATTGGCAAGGTTCCTTTGGAGACCATCCCTCAAGAGGATGAGGACCCTCTTAAAATCCGACATGGGTGATTCGTGGATGGAAAAGAGAAGAAGGATGGGGGGTGAGAAACCAATACCGAACCTAAAAATTCCCTTCCATCCACATCCAAGCCGGAAGGTGGGAAGCCGAGTCTTACCATTGTGGTTAGCTTACTCCGAGTTGGTACTCTCCCGACCCACCTATCCCTTATACCCGCATAATCCTTTAGGTTCCTTACCTAAGCTCAATGCATTAGCTTTACTAGTTGGCAACACTCAATGAGATTCATGTCAACAGTTCCTCTATCGAGCTTTGGAGGATCATTCAAGTGGGCCTGTCGGCTAATATCGCATCACGGCCGATCTACACAACAATCCCGGCCGCATGCAGGACTATCGGGCACCGAGCGGGTGGCCCGAGTGGTGGTCGTCCCGCCGGCGGTAATCCTCCGCAAGGCCAGGGGCAGGGCCAGGCAACGGCTGTCGTGGGTTTGTCACGTCGGTGTCATGGATGACTTCGTAGGTGTGGATTACGCGGAGTTGAACGTTTCCGAGCTTTAGATCGCAGGGCACGAAGAAGACAATGTTTTTTACCAGGTTCGGCCCCTCATGTGAGGGTAAAGACCTACGTCTGCCTATCTAGTTTGATATTGATATGAATATGATGTTACAGGGTTGGCGATCGATGTGTTGAGTCGCCTCTCTCTGGATGTATGAGAGCTTAGCTTTTTAGGTCCGGAGTTCACTTATAAAGACGGTGCCTCCGGTTACATGGAAACTTGCGTGTTAAGGAAAGATAGCCGGAGTCCTACTTGGCGACTAAGTAATATAGTTTCGTGTCTTCCAAGTTATGTCTTCTCGGTCTTCTAGATCCTTCCCCATGAACTTGAGTCGGCCCACTTTCATGTAAGCCCATAGTGATGCGATTGCGATAAGTCGCGCTTTGCTTGAATAAGTCGCGGGATAATTATTCCCCCGACATTAGTCCCAAGCTTCCGGGTGATTCGTTAGTATCAGGCGGAAGATTCTGTTCTTGATGATGATCCTGCGGGCTTGCGTATATAGGTTCTTGCGACTCGCTGGTGTTAAGTCGCTAGTGTTGCGGATTCTTGGGCCGCATGATGTAATACGCGACGAGTCGCTTATCTTTGCGGCTTATTAGCCACTATGTTGCAATTGAGCACTTCTGTCTTGGTGCATTGAAGATGTAGAATCGCGGTAAGTTTTCCGCGAAGCACTTGGTGAAACCATTTTCTGTTGGGGTAAGACTGAGCTGAAATCATAAGAATAATAAACTTATGAGTAACAAGATATATCAGCCAAATGTGTATAAGGTGCTGAGTCATAGACATCGAGCATAAAAGACCATAAGCATAAATAAGCTGGTGAAGCATTAGAATAAATAATCTGTCATGTTTCATGACGAGCCATCTTAAAGCATGTTGAAAACCATGGCGGCTCAAGGGCATACAGCCACAACCTGTATTTAAAGATTTTCGAGTCGCTAATTTGACTCGCAAATGGATATATATATTCTCTTGTGCTGGAAAAAATGAATCTACATACAAACATGTATATGAGTATAATAAAGACCGCCAGATACGGTGGATGTGTAGCCCCCATGGACCGGGTTGCATGCGGAGACTCAAAAATATCTCATGTTAGACAAAAATTTAATTGTCCTAGCCCAGGCATTAAGCAAACATGATTTCATTATCCTGCTTGATGGCATATCATTGCAATTTTGATCCTGCAACAGATTGAGCAAATATTTTTACCGCAAGAAAACAATGATACTTGGAGTGGGGCAAAGCCGCTTATAAACTCCGAATGTGAAATATATTAGTTGAGCTGCTAGGAAAAAAATTAATCCCTGTCAAAACTCTAGATATAGATGAAAATAATATCCTTAAAAATCCACTTGATGTGGCTGAAAATTAAAATAATGGTGGCTTTATCAGCCGGTATCAGGAGATAATTATCTCAATCATAAAAATTCTGGCCATGCCAATTCAAACTGTATGGCCGAGTTATAGGTTCCTGTTAAATCAAAAGGCAAAGCCCCCAAGGAAGTAATGATGATAACTTGATGACAATATGTTAGCCTGGCGGCTGGTAATATTACGATAATAAAGTTAGTACTCCGCATAATAGATATGGTACCCTGCATGATAGATAGTATAATCTGCATGTAAATGATATTTTGCTATGATAGCAAATGGTATGTCACATGATAGCATAATGTTATTTTGCATGATAGCAAATGGTTTTGCATGATAGCAAATTGTACGATGCATGATAGCATATGGTACTTGACTCAGTTTTCCCACATTAATGTGTGTTCAGGGTCGAGAACGGCCATGATAGGCAGCCATGATAGGTCATTCAGACTCGATTGACGCCACACGCGGGTACTTTAGCCCTTCTGATTATCTCCATTACCATTAGTAGGTCTTCGCGTGGCTCAGTATTTCCCAGGTAAAACGCGGTGTTCAGGGTCGAGAGCGGCCATGATAGGCAATCAAGCTTCGATTGACGCGCGCCCCAGTACTTTGGCCGCATAGTTGCAAAGATACTTCTGACTTAAGGCGAGAATAACCAGGATAATTGATTCACGGGTCACTGATTTGACCCAAATTGATACAAAGGGTCACTGATTGACCCCAAAATTGATATGACGGGTCACTTGATTTGACCCAAAATTGATATGATGATGAGTCATTGGGTGACTCATAAGATGAGATTCGTTTGTAACTCATAAACTGATATAATGATGAGCTTTATGCGACTCATATGGTATGAAGGTAAATCATTGGCGACTCATAAAATGATATAATGATATAGTCGCATGTGACGCATGAAATGATATAATGAATCCCAAATATCAATGCTTGAATATGTAATGGTGTCTTGATATGTTATGATGCCCGTTTGCAGGTGCAAAGAAAATTCTTATCATGCGATAATTCATCCAAGCTGTAGAGAGCTAGACTTTGATAAGTGCAATGCGAGAACTCTACTTTAATAAATGCCTAAATGCATTAGGGTTATAGGAACCCAACTTTGAGAAGCGGATATGATTAAATCTTAAGGCTGATATGAATTTAAAGTCTGCGACTGTTATATTTGAATCGCATGGATATTGATAAGAAGCATAATGAACTAGATATGCAGCCCCCGAGATAAACTCGAAGGTGAAAACTAATTATGTCATAAAAAGCAAAACAGTTGTGAAAGCAGCTTAGCTTATATTTGTCCTCCTGTCATTGACGACGCGAAATGAGCATGTGGGTGAGCATGTCAACCACCGTGAGTCGCCGGAACTGGAGACGATGATACATTGCGCGGATCGATCACGATGCAGGGTCCGTAGAGCGTCGGCCAAGGTCGCGTCACATGACTGTGAGCGTCGCTTTTCCCTAAATAGCTGCGCATAGATAGATAAAATGATAGGTCAATTAGACTAGCATGCAAGGCGCGGCACGGCCCGAATAGGATATCAAGTGCTTGTGAATATCGGAAGGAAAAAGTTAATCCAAGGTTAATCAATATTAGTATGCAGTCGTCTGATTGCATGCATGCACGATGCATGCGGCCTTGTTCATGTGGTAGGTCGATCTGGTATGGTTTTAGCCTTCGGTGTGCGGGAGAAGAGCAGCGTTGAGTCGCACGCGCGAGCTTGCGGCTTGCCGAAGTTGCAATTAGCATCGGCTTTGTTAAAGTACGCCAAAATTCGCGCAGATGAATTTTGATTTTTGTTGATCGGGTCAATCGCGTGTTGATTGACTGTACTGATGTTTGGGGTCTCTTGCTGTATTCGGAGTCGCATGCTGATCTTATGAGTCGCACGCTTTGGAGTCGCGTGCTGATGAATTGAGCTGACAACTCTTTCCGTACTTCTTTTTATTTTGCTTCTCCTTCTACGTGAATCTCCATGCAAAGTAGTAGTAGCTACAACACCAAGTTACTTCTTTCTGTCCTTGATTATGCTTCCTCGATCCATGGTAGGTAAAACCAGCCTAGAGTTATCTGACTCAAACTTAAGGTGGTCTGGTGGCAGCAGCGCTGCCATTCAATTTTGTTTCAAATGTTTTCACGGTTTGTACGTGATGCTGTCAGCCCTTCAATCGACCAGGAACGCACGATACGGAACGCATTCGCAATTTCTCGAAAAGACTTGGTTATCCGCACGGCTCTGCTGCTCATGATGATGGACAACTTGTCGAAGAACGCGCGGCTCATGTTGTCCAGTCGGGTGTATATCTCTGGTGCGGTTTAAGACTCCGATTGAAGACGGATTTGGTCGCTAGCTGAGCCGCAATCCCTCCGACGTTATGCAGCAGCAATATTTTCCTTCCTTTTAGTCGCGTGATCTGGACGAGGGGTGGCGATCGGATATGTCAATCAAATCTGATCCAACTCGAAGTGCTCCTTTTTTATTCTTTCTTTTTCACTTGGTCGGGACTTGATTCCTGACCAGTTTCCTTGGTCTTTGCGTGGAGTAGTAGTACTGCACTTCTCAAGTTGCCAGCCATCGGGTGCTTCACCGGTCCAAACAATTGGAATTTTCCGGGGTACCCGATCGACTTTAATTCTTCCTTCTTCCTTAGTCACTTCTTTAATCACGTGGCAATATAAACTATTCCTTATTTGCTCCATTGGTCCTGAGCTGTGTTTCGACGAGAACTATGTCATCCGATCTGATACTTCTTTGTTTTGATTCGCGAACTCGGTTGACACGAAACTTGATGTTAGTGCGCGAGTCGCCGTTGGGATCTAACCGTCGGATTTTTTTCAAATTTCTTGGAGGCTTCGGGATTGTGTTCGCAGGTTTCCACGGAGGGATCTTCGAATTGATGTCCGAGTCGACCGCGATAATTATTTTCCGAGATCCCGCGGAGTTCCGTCAGATTTCGACAGGGCTTCGGTGTTTGAGTCGGCCACGGGAATCAAACCGTTGGAATTCGATGCGCTGTGGACATGCTGCCACGAAACTCGATTGCGCATCTTTCCCCGAAGGGATCGTCGAGATGAGCTTCGAGCGCCGCCGGGGTTGTCCGCCATCGGACGTTGCTGCTGTCTGTAACCCGCGCGTGAGGGGCGTTGTCGAAGTTGAGCCCCGAATCGCGCGGTCAAATTTCTCCATGCTTTCTATTTTGAGGTAGATCTTCATGTAGATGTAGATATTCGCCAAGCTTGAAACGGCGATGAGATCCTCCGTCCCTGGCACAGATCCAGCGCAGAACATGACGCTCTTGACCGCAGGCCCCACGGTGGGCGCCAACTGTCGTGGGTTTGTCACGTCAGGTGTCATGGATGACTTCGTAGGTGGGGATTACGCGAGTTGAACGTCTCCGAGCTTTAGATCGCAGGGCACGAAGAAGACAATGTTTTTTACCAGGTTCGGCCCCTCAATGTGAGGTAAAGACCTAGTCCTGCCTATCCTAGATTGATATTGATATGAATATGGTGTTACAGGGGGTTGGCGATCGATGTGTCGAGTCGCTCTCTCTGGATGTATGAGAGCTTAGCTTTTTAGGTCCCGGGAGTCCACCTTTAAAGACGGTGCCTCCCCGGGTTACAAGGAAACTTGTGTGTTAAGGAAAGATAAGCCGGAGCTACTTGACGACTAGTAATATAATTTCGTGTCCAAGTTATGTCTTCTCGGTCTTCTAGATCCTTCCCCCTGAACTTGAGTCGGCCCACTTTCATGTAAGCCCAATAGTGATGCGATTGCGAATAAGTCGCGCTTTGCGTGAATAAGTCGCGGGATAATTATTCCCCCGACAACGGCCGCACGGAGGTGGAGGCGGCAATGGCCGCAACGGAGGCGGGGGCGGTAATGGCCGCAATGGGCGTTGGCGCCCCAAGTGTCAAATCTGCAAGAATTGGGGGCATGAGGCATCTGACTACCGCAATCGCTATGATCGTGATGATCGCCCCCACCACAACAACAACAACCCCTCCGTCAACTCGGCATCCACCTCCTCCCACGATCAACCCTAATGGTTTATGGATACTGGAGCTACAGATCACTGACGAGCGATCTGGAACTTCTCCAAGTCTATGAGCGCTTGATGCATGTAAAATGCATACATGAACTTTGCACTTTATTCACTCATATTCTAATCATATTTGCATCATATAAGGGTTATCCACTGTTATTTAATGATTTTAGGAAATAAAATAATTGTTTCCTATTTTTATGGAATTAACCCTGCGCAGGCAGAAAACCTATTTCTTTCCTTTTATGTTTCAGGGACCCAAACGTCGTCATAAAATTCTGGAAAAATACAGAGGTCATTATTTTGGAAGGAAGAAGACGTAGGAGCGAAGGAATCAAGCAAACGGAGCCCGCAAGGCAAAACGGGGGTGGCCCACGCGGCCAGGTACTGTGGCGCGTGGGGCCCACTCGTTTGGCCCTCGGCTCCGTTGCCGTCGATCTTTTCTCCACCGCTTTCTTGACCTAAAAAACGCCTATAAAAAGGTCCCATGACGTTTCACGAAAGGAGGCGGAGAGAACACAAAACCACGAACAGAGAGACAGAAGGCTGCCGCGGAGAAGATCGGAGGGGGAAAACGCCGCCGGAATCGCCTCCGGAGGGCTCCACCCCCTCCGGCGTGTTCATCATCAACATCTACAGCAAGAACTTCTTCACCATCATCACCATGATGAAGGGGGAGTAGTCCACCCCTGGACTAGGGTTTGTGGTGGTAACTTTTGTATTCTCCTCTCTCTTGAGCTTCACTAATTAGTACCGTATGAGCTGCTGAACATGATTACGGTCATCTATGTAATACCTTTGTGGTGAATATTGTGGTGTGAGATGATTTGTTATGCATTTACCGTTGTGTTGGAGCTTTTGTGATTTGTCATACTTTGTAGTATGATGTATGTGGGTACGGGATGGCCGATGTGACACGGCATAGGTATTGAGTGACACAGTACCGCCCAACGTCCTTTATCTGGGGTAAAAAGAAAAGAGTATGATGTGGGAGTGAGAGAAACCACGCTAGCCTTACGAGGGGTGACCTAGCAACGCAAATGAGTATTTCTTTCAACTATGTGTTTTAGGCATATAGCCGTCATTAAAGCTACCATTAAAACATGACAATTGTGTGTACTTTATCTATAAATGATGATCACCGTAGATGAGAGAGAGAGGATTAAGTGAACCCATGAACCATGTCATTGTTCCTATAAGAAACACTTCACTTGAGCTTGTCCTCTTGTTACATAGAGGATTGGGCTTTCTCTCTTTGAGAGCTTTCACTTGCTACTACCTTTGTCTTGTCCTCTGCAAAGAAGAGGATTGAGACACTTTTACATCCATCAAATCAACCATCTTGTTCTCTAAACTTGTTTAGTGCATAATCAACTAAAACTTGTGACCCTTTAGTTGTAGGGAATAGATAACTTTTCCTTCTTGCTCCTGCGGATCGATACCTTACTTCCACATTGAGAGGTGCTACAGTGATCCCTTGCTCTTGGGGGTTATCAGCGCTATGGCGAGAAGGATCAAGTGCAAGTGGCTAATGGTGCAGGTTTGTCTATTTCGCATTTAGCCGGTTCATATCTTCGTTTGAACAATATCCTTCATATTCCGCATATTAACAAGCATCTCTTGTCAGTTTATCGTCTTGTCTCCGATAATGATGTTTTCGTTGAATTTCATCGTTCTTTCTTCCTTGTTAAGGACAAGGCACGCAGAGAACTCTGCTTCAAGGCAGTAGCCATGGCGGGTTCTACCCTATTCCGTACCATCGGGCATCGTCTTCGTCCTCTCGCCAAGCGTCATCCAGCATTACCACGTCGTCCCGGTGGCATCAGCGTCTCGGTCATCCACGAATAATGTAGTTCAGTCTATAGTTAAACAAAACGATCTTATGTGTTCTTCCGACAATCGGACTTCTGTTTGTGATGCTTGTCAGTGTGCTAAAAGTCATCAATTATCTTATCATGGCTCTCATCGCATTTCTACTATGCCTCTTGAATTAATTCATTCTGATGTTTGGGGGCCGGCTATTTCCTCTTCTGGGGGTATAAGTACTATGTTAGTTTTGTCGACGACTTTCTCGCTTTTGTTGGATTTATCTCCTCAAACACATGGTCCATGACAAATACAAGGCTCGTCTGGTTGCTCGTGGCTTCACTCAGCAGCATGGTATAGACTATGGCGATGTTCAGTCCAGTTGTGAAGCCTGCCACAATTCGTCTTGTGCTTTCTCTTGCTGTCTCACGAGCTGGACCTTCGGCAGATTGATGTCAGCAATGCGTTCCTCCATGGCTTCTTATCTGAAGATGTTTATATGCAACAACCACCTGGTTTTGAGGATGATAGGTGTCCCTCTTATGTGTGCAAGTTGCAGCGAGCTCTTTATGGTCTCAAACAGTCTCCTCGTGCCTGGTATACTCGGTTGAGTGCTCTGCTTTCTCAGTTGGTTTTGTCTCATCCAAGGCTGACACGTCCCTGTTCATCTTCTCTCGCGATGGGGTTCAGATATATATGCTTGTCTATGTTGATGATATAGTCATTGTTGCCTCGACTCCAGGAGCAGTTGATGGTCTTGTCCGTGCTCTCTCAGAAAAATTTCCTATCAAGGATCTTGGTCCTCTTGCATACTTTCTTGGGTTGGAAGCATCCTACAATTCAGGGGGCATGATACTGCATCAACGCAAGTATGCTCTTGATCTTCACCGAGTGAGCATGGAGAATTGTAAGTCCACTCCTACACCGTTACACACCACAGATCGCCTTGCTCGTGCGTCAAGGAAGCCTTTGGGTACTGATGATTCTTTCTGGTATCGAAGTATTGTGGGAGGTTTGCAATACCTGACACTTACTCGCCCTGACTTGTCATTTGCTGTGAACAAAGTATGCCAGTTTCTCTCGCAGCCCACCGATGTTCATTGGGAAGCCGTTAAGTGGATTTTGCGATATGTCAAAGGGACATTGGATACATGACTGCGTTTTCGTAAGTCATCTCTCACCGGTATTAGTATTTTTACCGATGCAGATTGGCCGGGATGTGTTGATGATCGCCGTTCCACTAGTGAATTTGCTGTGTTTGTTGGACCGAACCTCATTTCTTGGAGTTCGAAGAAACAACCTACTGTCTCGAGATCTAGCACCGAGGCAGAGTATAAGGCGTTGGTGAACGGAACTGCTGAAGCTATGTGGGTGGAGTCTTTACTCCAGGAGCTAGGAGTTTCTCAGCAGCGTACCCCCATTTTGTGGTGTGATAATCTAGGGGCTACATACCTGACGGCTAACAGTCTTTCATGCACGGACGAAGCACATTGAGATTGATTTTCATTTTGTGCGAGAGCGCGTTGCTTCTGGATGTCTTGATGTCAGGTTTATCTCTACTAATGACCAACTGGCTTATGTGTTCACTAAACTAGCCACTCGGCAGATGTTAGACCGATTCCAGTCCAATCTGAATCTTGTATGTAGTAGTAGTAGTTCAGATTGAGGGGGAGTGTTAGACGGTCTAGTATCCGTGTGTATACGTGTACGTATTGTAATCCGTATGTAACTGTTGGCCTATATATAATAGAGACATGTGGAGGCTTTTCCCCACGCACCCTAAATCAAACTATCCGTTCACGAGATTTTCTATTGCTATTGTCCTCCATATGCCACACTCGAGAGATACACTCATAGGATTTTATGTGGCTATTGTCCCTATGTGCTATGGGCTATGGCTATCCGTGGTGGAGACGGATAGGAGCGGATAACGGACACACAAACCTGACATAAATTTGGGACGGAAATGAGTAGATATCGTACATGGTTTCCGTTTGGATCGCACTGTTGAATCATGGTTGTTGCTCCCGCGGACACGCATTTACGAAATGGTTTTTTCCGTTGGAGTTGCCCTTAGGACCAGAGATACACTAACCAGATGTTTTGGTCATATTTGATTCGTAGGATAGCAAAAACGAAGCAATAGGAAAAAATAAAGGATTGAAATGTAATGTCTACTTCAATCCTACAACATTTCACTTGCACCAAACTTTGTTTGATTTCATCACAGGAAAAGCAAAGGATTTTAAAAAAGAGTTACGAGTATATGTTTGATTTCCTATGAAACTAGTGCAAAGGATTTTTTTTCCTATGAGATTCAATCTTGAATCAAACAACCAACATAGAAAAAAATTCTAAGGATGGAATCAAAAAGAAGCTTAATGTTGGTGGTATTCAGATGGATTGTAATTTCACTGGTAGAGTACATAGTACTGGTGCAAATAACCACTGGGATGCTCACAGATGCCTTGCCCGCCAGCCGGGACCCCGAGACCGAGAGAGAGAGAGAGAGAGGCGTGTCGCGGCAGCAGGCCGGCAACGCAGAGGGGCAACCCAGATTTGACATGTGCATGAAATTGACCGACATCTGATGTACTCCCTTCGTGTATAAATATAAGATGTTTTAGGTTTTGTCCACATTCACATGTGTCAATATGTATGTAGACATGTTTTAATGTGAATGTACACTTATTTGAGTGTGTACCTAGCCAACATGTGAGATAGCTAAAACATCTTATACTCCGTTCAAGAAAAAAAAATCCATTGAGGAGATCGTGAGGATGGCTGGTCACCGGCGAAAATCCATGGCGCCGTCGCCGTGGACTGAGCCAGGATCTCACTTCGCTTGCCTCGTCGGGATCACCGCGGAGACGGCCGGACTTGACGGCCTCGATGGAGCTCATGTTGCCGTTCAGGTGGCCATGGACGCTGTCGGGGAGGGGGATACGGAGGAGTTGCTCGAGTCCCCGCCTGATCGTCGACCGCGGCGCTCGGAGGAGGAACTTGTGCAAGAGTTTTGGGAGGACGCCGACTTTCCTTCGCCGTCGAGCAGATATTGGGAGCAGGGGTCTCCGGCTAACCCAGGTGAGGTATCTTCTGTGTGTAGGTGGCCGGCGCCATCGAGGAAGACGGTGGTGGAGCCACAGGTGAGACGTCCCTGCCGCCGTGGGGCGGTGTCCACCGCGGCTGGACTCCAGATTGGACGCTCGCCGCCCCGAATGAGGCCGTGGCGGGGACCTCTTCCCCATCGTCGCATCTCGCCGGCTCCGGTGCTGGGTATGTTCTTCGACAAGGTGCTGATGGAGCGGCCGTCGCCGGAGAGGACGGTCTCGGCCTCGGCGGCGGATCATGCGGCCGATCCGAGTATCGCGGCGAGCTCGGGAATCTCGGCGGGAATTCAAATTTTGAATTCCTGCCTGGAGGGGCCCACGGACCGGGCTGGGGAGGGGTCTAATCGGAGCCGTCCGTCGCAGTGGATGCATCTCAGCCGTCCGCGTCGTCCGTGCCCTAGCTCTTCAGTGCTTCGTCTCCGCCCGTCACGCCGTCATCGCCATCCTCTCGTCCTCGAGGCTGACTCCTCGCCCCCCGCCGCGACTACGCCGCCTTCTGCGTCCACTGCTGCTCCGCCGCCGCGCCGGTGGGTCCGGTCCTTCGCGTCGTGGTCGCGGAGCCACCTCGTCGCATGGCCACCCGCAGCGACCCCAGGCCGGAGGTGACGCCCGGGCTCGTCCCCGCTCCTGCTCCGAGGCAGCCGGCACCGCAGCTCCAAGTGCCGCAGCGGCAAGGGACCATGGCCGGCCAGCTGCAGGCTGGGGCGTACCAGCCCTTGGCCGGAGGATCGCTCCCTGCCGTGGCCGGTCCCTTTCGGCCGCCGGCCACTCCGCCGTCGTACCTGCCGCTCCAGAATCCATCTCAGCAGCCGGGGTTCCCGTCGTACATGCCGCATCCGGGGCAGTACCAGTTTCCGCCGCTGGCGCCGATGGCGCCACCCATGTTCCCGCCGCCGCAGCAGTAGTTCGCCCCTCCGATGGCGCAGCCTGCGGGGCAGGGGCCTCGGCCCAAGAGGAAGAAGAAGAAGAAGCCTCCGATGCAGCCCCAGTACCCGACCTTTCAGCCTCCGGTGATGCAACAGACACAACAACTACCTTTGGCGACGCAACAGTTCGCGTCTCCGCCGGGTCTTTTGCAGGGTCAGTAGCCACCGCGCCGATGCCCGCCGTGGTCTCCTCCGCTGACACTGTGGCGGTGTGTGCACCGGCTGAGGCGGTGGCGCCCAAGCCTAAGGGAAGCGGTAAAAAGAAGTTACTAAGTGTTGGAAGTGCGCGGTGGATACTCATGCTACAAAGGGGTGTCCGGTGAAGCACTATTGTCTGGTCTGTGATAACGGGGAGCACCCGACCGTCAGGTGCCCTACTTGAAGCTGCCTAGACCCTCTGCTTTTACTTCTGGTTATGGTACAGAGGAGACTATTTTTACACAGTTACCTGATAGCGTGTACAAACCCCACTTGATCCCATCGAGCTCCCCCACGGCACTGGTGAAGATTGACGGGGTTTCTATGCCTGCGACTGTTGTGCAGAGTTTGATCTCCAGGATGTGTCCCTCTAGCTCGTCTTGGACCTGGGAGGCGGTAGCCCATGGTTCTAATGCTTTTCTTATTGGGCTTCCCTCGGTCGGGGACCTACAGCGGATGGATGGGATGCAGATGGGCGTTCCTTCCTTTGCAGCCACAGCCACTGTTTCGATCTGGAAGCAACATGACTACTTGCCGCTTAGGGAGCTCGAGCAGGTTTGGGTGCACGTTCAGGGGGTGCCCTACCCTCTCAGACACTTTCTGGATATTTGGGCCATTGGTTCTCTCATTGGGACGACCTTGGATGTTGATCTTGTCACACTCAGGAGACAGGGGATTGTGTGTATTCTGGTCGGGATGCCTTGTTCCAAGCCGCTTGACAAGCAAATCGATCCGACGGGACCTTATATCGGTACAGCTTGTGTGGTCAGGTTGAAGGAGTATGTGTTCATTTTCCGGCGTGAGGCTTCGGACTTTATGCCTGATCCGGAGTTTGTCCCGTTTTTCTGGCGACGCGAGGGTGATGATGCTGATAATGGGAGTGGGGGTCTGGAGGAGGGCGCCGAGGGCCCAATGGATACTTCTGGTTTGAATGCGTCACAAAATTCTAGCATGGATGTGGATGCTAATCAGTTCTCCGGAGCTACAGTCAACGGAAAGCAAGCGACTTATTCTACTCCGTCAAAGTCCATGGTTTTAACTCCCTATAATCCTAACCCGCAGACTCCTCGCGGAATGGAGATTGTTTCCCGGATCCGTCGGGAGTCGCCGGAGTTGCTGCGGGCTTCCAACGATCAGCAGGGTTTCTTGGAGGTACTGCCTCGCCTGGTGGTCTGGCAGCTGTCGATGCGGGGCTGGGAGCCCTCCATGGGTTGGCAGTAGCATCTGCTGCCGACCGCGCGGCGGTTAGGCGAGCAGGAGCTGCTGGGCGTTCGGCCCAAGGCGAGCTGGAGGGGAGCTGCGAGTCTGAGCTGGCCTGGCCTACTGTGGCCCATGACGCGACGGGTCCAGCCGCTGGAGACGCTGCGGGGCTGGCTGCGGCGTTGGCTTCCCAGGCGGAGCTGACTGGGCTGGCCATTTCGGCTCAGGAGGCCGACGCGGCTGTAATGGACCTGGGGGAGGCGTCTTCGACGCCTGCTGTGCCTCCCCCGGGAGCTTCGGTCTTCAGCGACAGTGGGATGGGGCGGGTCTCGACTCCACCTCTGACCCCCCCCCCCGTCTCGTACTTCATCGCCACCTGAGGATGGTATGGTTGGGTTGGCTGCTACGCCAACTAAGCCGACCCATGCCATGGCATCTCGCACACCTCCTCCTATTGCGGCGGGTTTGGTCGACGTGATCACTCCACTCCGTCGTAGTGGGAGGTTTGGGGTGGACGCGGACGGGGCTTCCGCGACAGATGAGGATTCCTGGAAGAGGGCCATGCGACGCAAAGCGGCTCTCAACTTGGATTCCAACGGTACGGAATTTAATTCAAAGTCCTTTCTTTCGTTTTCTCCGCTTTCAATTCAGTCTAAACTCAATAGTGTAGGTTTTAATCTTGGTAGTAGTAAGAGTATGGTAGAGATGTCAACTAATGCCTTGAGGCATATGGAAGTTGACCGTCTAACGGTTATTCCTAAGCTTCGACGGTGTTGACAGCCACCTATTCGGATGATGAAGATGAGAGTACCTCTTCGGATGGTCACCTTATTTCTCATCTGATTGGTGAGTGTCGGGGGAGGGTTTGGATGACGACGGCTTGAGCTCATTGTATGAGCTAAAGGCGACTTGTCGGAAATCTAAATCTACCTCCAACAAGTACCGGAAACGGTCCAAGTTATCCAAATCAACCATTGTTTCCCAATGAATGGCATGTTTGCAAATAGCAGAGGTTTGGTGACCGGGATAAACACTTGCATTTTGCTGGTTGTATTCGGGATCATAACTTGGATTTTTTAGCTATTTCTGAGACGGGGTAGACGTGAGTTCCCACAATCTTTTATTGAACCGACTTTCGAGCGGTATAGAGTTTGACTGGTACTCGCGACCCCTCATGGTCGCTGGGGCATTTTACTAGGCGTCAGGACTGATACCATGGAAGTGTGGATGTTACGGATGGCGATTTTCATATTAAAATGCACATCCGTAATAAATCTGATAATTTCATTTGGAGTCTTGTTGCTGTGTATGGGCCGGCTCAGGAGGTGGCTAACCCTCTTTTCTCTGTGAGTTGGTTAACCTGGCAAAGATAACCCTCATCCTCTTATCATTGGTGGGATTTCAATTTGCTACGTTTCCCATTCGAGAAGAGTAAGGGGCGGTTCGACAACCGTTGGCCTCTTTTGTTCAACGCGGTCATTGACAGCTTGAACTTAGGAGAGATTACGATGGTGGGGAGACAATTTACTTAGGCTAATTCTCTCCCTGAACCCACATACGAGAAACTAGACGCGTCTTGATGGATACTGATTGAGAAATCGAGGTTCCCAATGGTGTCTGTCGGGTCTAGAACGTATTGAGGGGTTGTCGGATCATGCCCATTTTTTGACACTGGAACGCCTAGACGCCATGTAAACCACGGTTCAGTTCGATGCTTGGATGGTTGCACGCGAGGGTTTCATGAGATGGTAAAAGAATCTGGGAAAGACCAGTTGTTGGTGACTCGCCTATCCAGCGGTGGAAATAAGATCCGTGCTTTACGCACTTACCTTGTTGGTTGGGCTCCATATGACTGGCTACTTAAAAAAGAAAAGATACGTCTTTCCTC
Source organism: Poa pratensis (assembly GCA_947311845.1). NCBI lineage: Eukaryota > Viridiplantae > Streptophyta > Magnoliopsida > Poales > Poaceae > Poa > Poa pratensis. The sequence goes on from CAMZMU010000109.1 coordinate 17,809,660, forward strand.
GATTATTGATGCTCTAGAAGCATTAGTAGAAGTTTGGCTTCTATCCGAGCAAGAGATAGAGCTAAAGAGCCAATCAAACGCACAGATAGCGAAACTACTGCGCGAGGAGGAGTTAAAATGGTATCAACGTTCTAAAGCACAATTCATCCTAGAAGGGGACTCGAATACTCGTTATTTCCATAGCATTGCCAATGGAAGGCACAGGAAAAAGCGTATTCATTCTCTAGTACAGGGGAAGGAACGATTGAGGGCCATGAACAACTAAAGGCGTATATTACAAATTACTATAAGGGCCTGTTCGGTGACCCAGAGGAAGGCAACTTCACTTTGGATGAGTCCAGAACAGAGGATATTCCCAGGTTACAGCTGAGGAAAATAGCCTTCTCACTAATCCCTACTCTGAGGAAGAAGTGAGAAAGGCGGTTTTCCAAATGAAACATAATTCCGCTCCTGGACCTGATGGCTTCCCGGCTGAGTTCTACCAGAACTTTTGGATGTTATCAAGTCTGATTTGCTCAACTGTTTGCTTGTTGCACCGCGGACAATTAGATTTGTTTCGTCTCAATTTGGTGAGATTATTTTATTACCTAAAGTAACGAGGCGGAAAGGATCCAACAATTTCCTATGCCTCCTTAATGTTAGTTTTAAATTTTCACCAAAGCAGCGACGATCCCTGAACAGTGTGGGCAGATCATGTGGTTCGTCCGTTCTCAGACGGCTTTCATGCAAGGCCGCAACATCCTAGATGGGGTCGCGGTCCTGCATGAAACAGTGCACGAAATACATAGGAAAGTTGAATGGGGTAATTCTTAAAATTGATTTTGAGAAAGCTTATGACAAGTTAAGTGGTCTTTCCTTCAACAGACCCTCAGAATGAAAGTTTTTCTACTGAGTGGTGCGCGTTGATTAATAGCTTTGTTTCGGGAGGAAGTGTAGCATCAAAATCAATGTGACACTGGCAAATACTTTCAAACGAAAAAAGGTCTCAGACAGGGTGGACCACTATCGCAATACTATTAATTTAGTGGCTGATATGTTGGCTATTCTAATCGAACGCGCTAATATGAGTGCCATATTGAAGGGGTGATTCCAATCTTGTTGATGGTGGGCTATTCGATCCTACAATACGCTGACGATACGATTCTTTTCACGGAACACGACTTCGAAAAAGCTCGTAATCTAAAGTTGATTTTATCAGCTTTTGAGCAACTTTCGGGTCTGAAGATAAACTTCCATAAAAGTGAATTGTTTTGTTTTGGCGAGTCTCAAGAAAACGCCGCCTTGTATGCTGAGCTTTTGGCTGTGAGCAAGGACAATTTCCTATCATACTATTTGGGTATTCTGATTCATTATCGGAGACTTACAATAGCTGAGTGAAAAAAAGGTGGAGGAAAGACTTCATTAGTTTAAATAGCTGGAAAGGCAAACTCTTATCCTGGGTGGAAGACTGGTTTCATTAACTCAGTACTTACGAATATGGTACTGTACATGATATCATTCTTCAGTTGCCTAAAGGAGTCTTAAAAAGATTGGATTACTTCCGATCTAGATTCTTTTGGCAGGGGGATTGTGAGAAGAAAAATATCGACTGACTAAGTGGAGTGTGGTTTGCTGCCCTAAAAACCAAGGAGGGCTTGGAGTTCATGACCTTGAGGTCAAGAACAGAGCCTTGCTAGGTAGTGGCTTTTAAACTATGTCGGAAGATGGAGTTTGGCAAACCCTCCTTAGGAGAAAGTATTGTGGGTGATCAAGCTGTTTCTCAGGTTCTTTGGAAACCTGGTGATTCACACTTCTGGGCAGGTCTTATGTCCACAAAGAAGTTCTTTTTCCACATGGATCTTTCACAATTAGGGATGGATCGGAAATTCGATTCTGGAAGATAAATGGCTAGGCAATCTACCTCAAAGAACAATATCGGCTCTGTATTCTATTGTACGAAACAAAAGCGACACGCTCGCGAAGGTGCTAGGTTCTTACCACCAGATGTTTCGTTCAGAAGAAGTTTACTTGGATTCAAGACAAGCAGCCTGAAATTGCTCTGCTCATTCGATTGGGTTCAGTCCAACTATCGGATGGTCCAGATAGATTTCAATGGAATCTTACGACGAATGGTAAATTCTGGTTGATTCCATGTATAGAGCTCTAATTCTACCTGAAGTTCCGTCGATTAGTAAATAATAATAAAATTTGGAAGATGAAGATACCACTAAAAAACTAAGTATTTGCGTGGTATCTTCGTCGAGGAGTAATTCTTACAAAAGGACAATCTTGCCAAGCGCAATTGGCTCGGAAGTAAAAAGTGGGTCTTCTGTCTCCATGACGAGACTATTACTCACTTATTCTTCCAATGCGAGTTCGCCAGGTCTATATGGTCAGCCATCCAGATAGGTTTCTACTTATATCCCCCAATATCGGTTGCAAATATATTTGGCAGCTGGTTAAATGGGGTGGATCCTAGGTTTAACTCTTCAGTAGGGTGGGAGCGATTGTTGTTATTTGTCGCTATGGCTATGTAGAAATGACAAGGTTTTTAATGATAAAAATACTTCTGTTATGCAGGTTTTTATCGGTGTACAGCTAGCTACGAGCATGGGCGGCTTGCAGCGTGTGGAGCACCAGGATTTATTTATGGAGGTGGCGTCAAGACTGGAGGCTGCGGTCAGGGAGTTATACTCCCAACATGGATGGCAACATAGACTCCGATTGAGCTACCATCATCTTAGGCGGATCTCACTTTCTCATTTTGATATGTAATTCGCCTTTAATTTTTCACGTCAATTTGGAGCACTGTTGGCTTGTGGTGTGTGTATTAGCTATGCAGGAGGCCGGGTGTAGGCTTAAAACTCTTATGTAAATAAAATCCCTTTATCTAAAAAAAAAATCTTATACTCCGTTTCGGTTGATGCCGAGGAGTAGACAAACATTGAGAACAGCAATCGCCCACCCTTGGGCGCCTCTCAGGGTGTCACGTGGCGCCCCGTCGTTTTGTCGTTTATCCCGCTCGTTTTGTCCGGTTCGGGGCGAAGAAAAAGGCACGCTCGCATTGGCTATTGGTTGGCTGAAACCCTTGCCTAGCGTGCCCGCAGTAAAAGATTCCTCTTCCTCCGAGCTCCGCCGCACTTCCTGCGCCCTACGCCCTCTCACGCAACTCCCCTCCCCCAAATTCCTCCAACCCATGCGGCGCGGTGGCGGTTATCGCGACGATGTTGCCGGCCTCCGCCTCTTTTTGCCACGATCAGTCTTGGTGTGATACCGTGGATCTGAGGAGGAGATGAGCGACAAGATTTAAGGGGCAGGGATTCTGCGGCGGCTGAGGGGGGATTGCAGCTACTCTCGCCGCCGCCCCGTCCAGCTCTTGTTGGCGCCTCTCGGCCAGATCGACCGCGCTGCCATTGGGCTCCGCTAGCTCGACCTTGCCGCCATTGGGCTCCGTTGGCGCCCCGCCTGACCCCGTTGAGCGTCCCTGGTCAGCTTGTTGCTTCTAGAAGCTGTGCCGCCCCGACATCGAAGCTCCGCCCTCGTCCGCTGCATCCTCGACTGACCCCGTCAAATTCATCTCGGGCAAGATGTCGTTCGTGCTCTCTCCTAATTTAATCTCTTCTATATTTTTGTTTGTGTGGATCCGAAAATAGCAGACTGTTAGGTGCAGTTTGATATGCTCGAATGTAGGGGTTAAATTACCTATGGAGTGCTCTGTTGGTTCCGATACGTTTCTCTTATCATGAAGAGTTTCATATAGAGAAGAACCAAATCCTCTGTTTCTTCGGATGCTAGTGGATGCAATTTGGTCATTCTGCCATAGTTTTACCTCGGAGTGTAGGGCTACTGGGTTTTGCTAAAGAAAATTGGCATAGAAAAGTACATGCATCCAAGGACCGATCCCCTGTTGATTATTCTTTCCCTTTATTTTACTTGCAAAGCAAAATTTTAGAGTGCAAAACTATAATATGTTCTTGTGTGCAAGTCTCTCTCAATCTATTCACTATCATACATGGGATATTGTGTCTTCAACTTCACCAATTATAACAATATAACTTGATCAGTTGAAGATGCTGTTGAAATCAATACTGTTCTAATCAAGAAGATGTCAGTTGACCTTCTCGTGGACGACGAGCATGGTGGGACAGCGGCGTCTCGGTTACTCTTCTCGTGGACGACCATGTATTGGGTGTTGCTACTCCAGGCTTCATGACATCTTCGGCAGACGACGAGCATGGTGGGACAGCGGCGTCTCGGTTACTCTTCTCGTGGGCGACCACACAGGTGACAGCATGCTGGACGAGTTTCTTCGCTTCCTTTTGCGGCTCCCTGCTCTGCTCTGAGCTCGCTGGTCCACCGCCCTTGGGCGAGCTCACGAACTATGCACGCATGGTGTTCGACGGAATGTCTGCGTGGTAATGGACATGTCCTTGTTTCAGTTATTTGCAGATTTGTTTTCCAAGACAGACAATTGTTTCCTTTTGTATTTCCTTATCAATCTTGTGCTTTCTTGTAGGTGGAGAATAGGCTTCAGGTTCGATATTACCAGGAGAGTTTCTAACCCAGCTTGAAACTCCCAAGGTTGATTCACCTTTATCTTACTATTTAATTAGTCATGTGCCTTTTAGGTGTGTTTATGTTCAGCTATGTTAGCAAATATCTGCAGGTTTTAGGTAAATCTGCATGACACTATAAGCAAAAGCTAGGAAAATAAATATCCTTGCAAGATGGCATGGACAGAAATCGAGTTGCAACAATTTTCGAGGTCCATTTTTCTCTTTCCTGCTTCCGATTTTGCAGTGTGCCCGCCACTGATGCTCTTTACGGTTCTCTTCTTTGCAGCTCTCACCTTCCTCTGCCAGTGCTTCTTCCTGCAGTGCTATCCTTCCGCGCCCTCTGTTCGTCGGTTCATCGGCAGGTATGGATTGGCGATTGTTTCGACGCCCGTATATGGCGTTACTTCATAATCATGTGTTTGGAGATGTACTTGTTTGCAGTTCAGTTCCTTGGTTAATTTGTCTGGGAATACTTTTCCCAGATAAACTATTTCCTTAGCTTGTACTGTTATAATGATTCCAGAACGTGCTATGATTCTTCAGATTATCAACCGGGCGCATCAGAATGGTGAAACCTTCGACAGCTTGAGCAGTCGGTTTATTAATGAGTTTCTTGCTGACGTGGCTGAGCTGCAGTGCCTGCCTCCTACTGATGAGCCTCGTGTAACGGAACATATCGAACATATTATAGAGTTAATTGCTGAGGTATTTTCGATTTGCCTGTTACTGTTCCAAATCACCTCCAATTCTACCAACTCAGCTGTGTTATTGTTCAGTGTTCTGTTGGTTCTTATTACCATGATATTTTTCCAGCTTCTTGTTGCTCTTTAAAAAAAGTAACACTTTGCATTAGTTTCTCACCATTCAGATAAAAGTATGACTAAACACAGTCACAATTTCACCGCAGCAGTGTCAAGCGTGTGTAACATGCTGTATATGATAATTGTATTTTTATCTCACACTGTTCACTTGGTAAATCTCTTCTCACTTTGGGTATGCTTGTGAACAGATAATCAAGAATGACAGGCTATGTTGTAGACGGTGGTGATGTTTACTTTTCGATAGATAATTTTCCTGAATATAACAGTTTCGGTAGGAAGCCGGATGATAAAGGTGCTGGTTCGCGGGTTCCTCAGCCGGATGATAAAGGTGCTGGTGCGTGGGTTCCTGCTGATCAAGGAAGCGGAACAAGGACGACTTTGCATTATGGAAGGTAAGTTTGATGCATAGCCATAAACAGTTTACTCTCTGCATCGCCACTTTCTTCTTATCCTTATTACTGTCTCCAGGCTGCTAAGGAGGGTGAGCCTTCCTGGGAGAGCCCTTGGGTTCATGGAAGACCAGGATGGCATATTGAATGCAGCGCAATGAGTGCTAAATATTTAGGACATGTATTTGATATCCATGGTGGAGGGCAAGATCTGATATTTCCTCATCATGAGAATGAGCTTGCACAAAGCCGAGCGGCTTATCCAGAAAGAGAGGTCAAATGCTGGATGCATAATGGCTTTATTAACACCAATGATAAGAAAATGTCAAAATCAGACAATAACTTCAAAACGATCGGAGAGGTAAGGGGGATGACACCTGACTTCTTTTAATGATTCACACTAACTTTTAAGGTTTCTCTTTTGATATGTAACATTTCACTTCTTTTCAGATTATTACTCTGTACCATCCTTTGGCCTTAAGATTTTTCCTGATGCGCACACATTATAAAACTGACATGAATCACTCTGATAAGTCACTTGAGATTGCATCTGATCGTGTATACTACATTTATCAGGTGATTAGCTAAAATTTGAATATTTATCATGTTTTGGTTTCAAAATCAAAATTTAGCCATTTAACATACTTTTGTCTCAGCATTAGAATTCTGAACCTGACCTTTGGTTATCTTTTGCAGTAGTAATAATTTCTCACTCAATATAAATTTCCGTGCAGACTTTATATGACTGCGATGAAGCGTTGTCTCTGTATGGTGAAGAGAATATATCTGTCCCGGTCCCAGCTCTGGAGCAAAAACTGGTGGATGACCACAACAAAGCTTTTCTGGAATCCATGTCAGATGATCTTCGAACTACAGATGTTCTGGATGGCTTTGTGGACCTGCTGAAGGAAAAGCAGCAATTTGAATGATCTGAAGGTACGCTGCCAACATATACGATTGGCATGTTAACTATTTAACAATTATTAACAAATCGAAAACATCGCAACTTAGATTATGAAAAGTGTTGGAAAGTTGGCAACTGATATTCATCAAGTCTTGAAACGATCTTGTGCTTTGTGCTATCAAAGTTTGTATGCTTAGAATCCTTGAGCAAATCCATGTCCATATTATAGTAGTTGATGGAACACATTTTGCACTTTCAGAAGTTGCAGCAAAAAACGGAACAACAATGTTTGATATGCCTCTGCTTGTTTGTGTTCTTGTGCAACCTGGCTTGTTTGGAACCTCACTATGTCACCCATGCTAGCTTTTGGGGAATCTACATGAGTCGTTATTTCTACTTATATATATATATATATATATTTGTTAATGCTAAAAACCAAGCTCCAACTTAAGAGGGGTCTTCCTCTACTCATGAATGAGATTCTTACGAGCACCACTTTTTTTTGGATAAGGTGATGATAGCATCACAAGGATTTAGTACTCCTATTGTTGTTCAGATGTTTTTATCTCTTCTACTTTTCTATTTCCTGTAGTTGAGCAGCTGAAACTTAATCTGCTGCACCTCCGGGCATTGAGGCTGCTATTGCTGCTGAAACTGACCCTGGGGCAGCTCTCATGGACCTTCCAGGTGAAGTGTAAGTGACCTGTTCAGAGTGTTCATCTCATGCCACTTTATTTCAAGATCATCATGTTCAGTGTGTCCATTGTTTCGCTCTCAGAATCTTATCTTTTGCTTCGGTATGATAGTGTTAGCTTAGAATAGTTAGTTTTGGCACATTATCTGGAATGACATATAAGAGTGTTAGTTTCATGTCCTTTCTTGGACTTTCGGACCCAACATGTTCAGCATGTCTGTTAATTGCCCCTCAAAACCATTCCAGTGCTACCATGCGAGCAGTTCCTTTTTGTTAGATAATGAAAACTTCCTGGGAATACTGTCTTAAAAATTCCTTTGGTCTGGCGCATGAGCCCTACAAATTAGAGTCTCTTTTGTCTCTGCCTAGAGGCCCTATATGTGTTATTTAAAAATTCAAGTTTCCCCGTCTTTCTTAATTTATATGGTGGTGTTACCTTACCATGGTACAGATAGTTACTGTGCATTACCAATTTACCATTGACATTTTTTTAGGTACCAATACTTCCAGCCTTTTGAAATAATATGCTTAGTCTAGCATCTATTTGTTCTCAATTACTTAGTCGTAAAGGCATGCACAATATTATTCATTCACCTTGTACATACCACTCGTCATGCAATCAGGCGCTGTCTGTCATTTGTCATCTATCGAAACTTCAATAATTCCCTTGTTTTCTCTCAATTTGTGCTTAACTTTGTGTCCCTTTCTCTGGTTATATATATAAGGAATCCTGGTGCTCTCAAATAAGGTGATCGTGTTCTTTGTTTAGGATTGTCGGCTTGCCACTGCCTTGGTGGTATTATTATTTGCACCATTGAGGACGTTCTAGCAGCAACTAGCAGTGTCTTTATTTGCGGTACAAGGTTGTCATGCCTGGTCCTTTTAATATCCTTTAATACTGAAGTCTTTTGCACAATAATTTTTCAATTGAATTAGGCCTGTGTCTGATTGTTTCCTTATTCATGTCTGATTCAGGCAAAGGTAAGGTAATCTCATGTGTTCCATCGTATTTTTGTGTTTTTCAGATTGTTCTTTTGGACGTGGATCTAGCTAATGCTTAAATACATGTTTGTTGATCTTGGCGGAAAAGGCGTAGAATTGGATAAGTAAAGGCTGGAAAAATCGTGCGATTGGTTTAAAACTCTTGGCAGTTTTAGCATGATAATGTCAAACGTTACCTGTTGCACTTATGAAGATGTGTACATTGTACTCCTCCGTTCCAATTTAATTGACTTGGTATGTACCACATGTGGATGTACATAGGCATGTAACATGTCTAGGTACATCCACATTTGATGCATAGCAAGTCAATTAAAGTGGAACGGAGGGAGTACAAGACAATATAAATTGAGTATTGAGGAAGCTGACAGGTGATAGAATTAAGTCCTCTTCATAGATGTTGGCATGCTCTTCTAGATGTGCAACCAAGTGATTGCAACTGGTTTTTGTTTTCCATACATCTGTATCATTTAGACGTATCAACTTGGGCTGTACAAACAACAGGTCCAGGAAACGTTCCAAGGTGCCTATTTTTTAAGTTGCACATTTTCTATGGCTCCAGATGATGAGGTGTTTGCTTGTTATAGTACTTTTATATGCAGTGCAACATCCACAGCTCCCATGTTTGTTATATAGATCTATAAGTCTTTACTAATCTTTAGTTAATTGAAAGATTATGAGGTACAAGTAACTTGCAAGGTACTCGATTTCAGTTCCAATTTCAGAGTTCAGTTCGCTATATATTTTAGGTGGAAAATTTGCTCTATATGTTAAGATGCTTATGTTTTGCAGACCCCATGGTGTCTATCCAAGCTATGGACATTGTGATTAGTTGCAGGCTGGGAGAATGTGTCTACACTGGTTAACTTTATGGTGAAAACCATCACCTATTACTGAAGAGATTTGAAGTGACCCTGTTGAACACGCGTCTAATTTATATATACTGCATTGGACATGCATTTATTCTGGTCTTAATTGCTATCAATTCTAAACTCCATGGATTATTATATCTTTATTGCAGTTGGAATAAAAACATGTGTATTGCGGATCCAGATTCACTAACTTTGTAAAGGGCCAAGTCAGGTGACTTGGCCACTGACATGCGGGATCCACCATGTGTTGGGTCCACATGTTAGTGACTCAAAGTCAGCCAAAGTCTATTATGTTCTCTGCCATGCTTAATTCTGCCATCTCTCACCCACATGTGCTGCCTTTGCCTATTGTCACTGTGGCACCACTGATCAGCTAGGAGGCGATCAGCTAGAAGGCGCGCAAGGAGGACAATTTCTCATGCCGCAGTTTTAATTGGGACGCAGATGGCCGGCCATGAGGCGCCCGAGGGGCGCCCCAGCCTCTAGTGAATATGGTTTACTGACCGATTTGATGCAAAGTCTGCACCCTAGTCTATGGCGCTGCTAGGCAGCCAGAGCTAGCTAGCCTCCTCGGTCCAACCGTCTGTACACGTCGCTCTGCAAAGTAAATTCAAGCAAAACTCATGTGCAAGTAAATACGTGTACAACAGTAACCAGGGAGTTTTTTTTTTGCCTTAGCCACTTTCCTTAGTAAACTTTCAACCAAATTTGGCCCTATATAAAAGAAAACGGTCATCCTAAACTGTACTTTCAACCGACCAAGTAAAACTCATTTCAAACGGCGTATCAGAATTTCAGGGGCTCCGAGAATGTCAAAAACACACACGCGAATGGCGCATCAGATTCTCAAAGGTTTCGAGAATGTCAAAAAAAAATCAACGTGAATGGCGTATTATGTGCCCGTGGAGGATCTCAGAGGTTCTGAGAATAAAAAAATACCATTTCAAATGGCATATGTCAAATTACTTAATGGTTTTCGCATTTCACAGTTTCAAAGAAGCCAAAGTGGATGGTGTGACTGCATGTAAAAATAAGCCATTGCGAAAGATAACCAGATGTTTAAGGCCTATTTGATTGGCAGTATAGGAAAAATACATGATTGAAATGTCATGTCCACTTCAATCCTACAGGATTTCACACGCATCAAAGTTTAACAGGAAAAGCAAAAGATTTTGAAAAAGAGTTAGCGAGTGGATATTAGATTTCCTATATAGAAACTGGTGCAAAGGATTTTTTTCCTATGAGATTCAAATTCCTAAGGATTGAATGAAAGAGAGCCTTAATGTTGGATCCTATATAGCCGGGACCCCGAGACCGAGAGAGAGAGGCAGAGGCGTGTCGCGGCAGCAGGCCGGCAACGCAGAGGGGCAACGCAGCCACAACCACAGCCACAGGCGGCTGACAGCGAAGGGACCCTATGCGGCCGGTACGTACGTAGGTCTCTGCGTTTTGCGAGGTGATCACTGCAGCAGCTGGGCGGTCTGTGTAGGATCAGGCAGGGTTTGTTTGGAGTGGGCAATTGCTACGGGCCGGCTGCTGCATGCATTGTTTGTCTCCTTGCGTCCAACTGCAGTAGTACTAGCCTGCCACCGCCACAGGAGGCCAAGCCGGGAGCCACAACCAACGGCCTCCTCCACCAGTCGCCCTGCAGCGCCGCAGTTTGTTGGGTGTACCCTCATCACCTAGAACGTACACCGTCAACTTCTCGATTTGAAAACTTGGATGAATCACTTTCGTTAAAACAGACCGGCCGTCAGTACTGACCTATAGGATCATGCCGGAAACAGAGGTTTTGCTATTTCAGTTACGAGTTAACACAGAGACCACCCATTCAGCGTTCATGATTTGTGCAAATGTGAAACAATGTGGAAGTCTTCAAACGACTCTCCATACATTTCTGAATTGAGTATGCCATAAGTGGCAAAGAAATATATATCTGATTTATGCACTGTGGGATACCGATTCTTCAAGAGATTTCCAAAAGAACTTGTTCTCGTTAAGTGGGTATCTTTGAGCACGCAACAAGTTTCACTTTTATGTTAGATCTAACCACATCTTGATAGCACGATTTTCATATGAGATTCAAACCTATAAAAAGAACACTACGATGTTCAACCTTGTAATTAGTTTCAACTCTTCATGTGCGTTGGACATCTCATCAATCAAGCGTGTGTGCATCGTTTAGTCTTCATCCGGTACAATATTACCGCCGTTCTGCGACACTTCTTCATGTACGCCAGAATTACTCCTATCATCAAGGTAGTGTGTGTTTTGGTCTTCAGCTTGTCGTCACACAACATATATTTTTCAAGGGCGCCACTTGAGTTTCTTGCATCAAGCAAGTGTATGCGTGTTGATTTATTCAGTTGATTTTGTCTTCAACCGTTGTCTTCCTGTGATCGTCAAGCACGCCTGATGTGTTAGTAGCTGGCGTATGTTCCCTGAGTCGTTTTGACGGGTCGTTTTCAAGGCTGTCAATCCATCTCAGTGTAGTTGTTACTACAGTTAAAGGTTGTGTGGAGCTGGTGTTGCTGAAGCATTTCATATGTTGAAGCAGTTCATCAAGTTTTCGTTTGTTCAGCTTGCTTCTTGTTTTTTATGTGTGAGCATTACTTTTGGTTTCTCAACGAGATTTGTGTGCTGACGTTGTTTCTTGCTCACCAGGTACCCTTGAATTATTCTCTTCAATCTTCATTTGATCCGTGTGAGTTTTGTTTAAGATAATTGTGGGTAAACCAACCAAAAGTCGGGACTATTTTCCAGTACGTACTAGATTAACATATTAGTCTCTTAATCATGTTGTCTTTTATCATTCAAAAACCACATAAAATGGCATCAAATGCACTTTCATACATGCTTTTGGGGTCCTCTCTTATGTAGGGGGCGAATGGCCATGGGGAGAATGGTGGATTAGTTGACTCAATTTGCTTTTCCTTAGGGTGAATTTCACTTTTTATCTCATATTTATGTATCTGTGACACTTATTATTCCATTTAGTGTGAATTCTATCAAAAGACTCTAACTAAAATAAATCAAACATGGTTATTTTAGTATTCGAATGTATTGTTACATAATCCCGATGTGTTAGGCTGATGCGGCGCGAAAAATTATGTAAAGCTTGGAGGGCATCATTGGTGATCATATTCAGCCTTCTCTTGTCAATTTGTTCCATTTTTCATTGTCGTCCTCACATTTTCATATCTCAATGTTCATCTTACACCTTAACCAATGGACATTCATGAGAAAAGAAGGTCTAAACTTTAGTTTTTTAAGATAGGTAATATATACAAATTTAAATAGGATGGGATAACTAATGTCACAAATGTATAACTAGGGGTAAAAATAGGATTCACACTCTTTTTCGTATGCAGTAGCTTCTACGTAAGAACACTACTGGGGTTTCTGTAATGAAAATCGGAGGGAATCCCCTCTTTTTGGGAAAACATATTTCGTGAACTATAATTTCCGCATTTATTTGCTTCGCGGTACATTTACCTCTAGTCCTCTATGCAGGCCCAGTGAGTTTCCCCGATCGAGCGCCACACGTTTTCAGTGCAGTCGCGATGCCCTTCTTCGGCCACGGGCCATGCAAGCGGCCTGCAAATCAAAACTTCGTGATGGGCCAAAAAGAGGCCGATGATTTTATACGCATCGGGCTGTATACAAACATAAACTCGGGAGGTCCTTTGTATCGCCCGTTAGCGGCGGTTTAGCCCCGCGCCGCCTACGCAATTCGTAACTGGGCCGACCCAAACTGTTTGCGCGCGAAATTTTCGACTGCTTGTTCTTTCGTTCCATTGTACCTGTCTTTTTCCTTAGCGTTTCTCAAATCTGAACGAAAATCCGAAAATAATTTAAACCTATTTTTAACAAGAATATTTTTTTAATCTGAATATTTTGAAAATATGAACAAAAATCTGAACCATTTTTGTTACTGTTTTTTTGACAATTTTCAAATTTGGAACAATTTTAAAAAATGATTAATTTTCAAAATCTGAACCATTTTCAAAATTGAAACCATTTTTGAATTCGGAACCATTTTTAAAATTGGAACCATTTTAAAAAATGAACAATTTTCAAAATCTGAACCATTTTCAAAATTGGAACCACTTAAAAATGATCAATTCTCAAAATCTGAACCATTTTCAAATTGAATCCATTTTACATTCGGAACCATTTTCAAAATTGAAACCATTTTAAAAAATGAACCAAATCAAATGGGCCGGCCAGCAGCGCGGCCATCTAGCGCCGCCTGCGGGCGATATATAGGAGTTGCGCATATACTCCTCTGCAACTATACGATGGGCCTCCTGTGCTACTATACGATGGGCTTCCTGTACATCCACCGCTAGCTTTGGGGTTCTCCATCATCTCTCCGGTTCGATTGCTCTCTCAAAAAAAAAAAAAAAAATCTCCGGTTCGATGAGCGGCGGCAGCACATGCCTCCATGGCTCACCAGGAGGAGATTAACCTCAACGACGCAACGGAGCGTCAACGACGAGGCGAGAACTTGACTCGACCATTGCGAGGCCATATTGGCAGCTGCCATGCATGGAGATGATTGTATGTGCTTTGCTTATGATTATAGGGTGATCAGTTAGCGCCGGCACTAACCAACAATCTACCGTATCTTTGTGAAGAAATAAAATACGTAGTTGATGAGATCGTAATCCAGAGAGCCTTTGATTAGGTTTTGATTGTGCGAAAAGTTGGATCTAAGCGCCAATCAGAGCCTCACCTATAATGGATCTCATGCTTTGATTTGATTCTCCCTCTATGGCCGCAATGGTTCCCGCGTGCAGGCGCTAACTGTAGAGATGATGTATGTTGTCTGATACCAGCGAAATCCACGTCTCACGATACAAAAAAAATAAACATGGCGCTGAAAACGGGGATTTTTCTTCTTCTTTTTCAGGGAGCTAAAAAGGGATTTGTTTACACTATGGAAGACTTTTCTTACTAATAAACAAAGATCCTCGCAATGAGTGACATAAAAACAAGTATGATATCTCTCGATTGTGAGGCTTGGGATGTTTCGGTCATCGTGTCTATGCTATGGTGATTGTTTTGGTGGTGAGTCGGTCTCCAAATTTGATCCATCACCATAAACAAAATGATAAAACTATTTGTCAACAAAATCAGTCGGCGGCGACGATCTGGTCCAGAACTATCCGGTGGTGGCCGCCGTGGGGGTTGGCGGCGGTCAGTTTCTCCCTTCTTACCGATGAATAGATGTGCCTAACCTCTCTGTGGTGGTCTGCCTACGAGGTGGCTCGGTCTACCCCTGCACTAGCGGACATGCATCGGGTTGACGGATGGGCTGGGGAGAAATTGATGTGTGTGGATATTAATGACATCGATGCCTACAAGTGTCGTCCCATCTTTGGAGGGGTTGTCATGGCCCTAACCCGCTTTCCCTCCTCGACTCTAGGGGGCCCTAGGCCTCGTCGAGCAGTGGAGCCATGGTTTCATCACCTCTTTGGTGGCAATGTCTGTGTTGCTTCGAGTTCTCGTGATGGCAGATGGAGTCAGGGTTGGCCGCTGCTTAGAATGTGGGCATCTAGGCCTAATGTACACAGTTGTCGGCACTTACTAGAAAACCCTTTCCTCGGGTCTGATCGAGTCCTGTCATCCACTCGCTGACTCCTATAGATGCTTATGGATGGGTTATTATGTTGACCCATGCCATCGGGGAGTCTAGAGTCTGGCTCATGCTACCCTGATGTCAAGTATCGATCGTGACACAATCTTCAATCTCTGTGTCCTACTTCTATGCCATTCATGGTTGGAGGTTGTGCAAGGCGTGTTTTTTGTTGTTTTATGGTGATCCAAATTCGTTTATACTGATGAAGGCCAACTTGTGACGAAGGAGAGCGGAGTGCCCCGGATCGTTTCTGGGTCGGACTGCAGCCGACCTAGGGTTTTATGCCACCATATATACCTCTTGTAAGCCGCCGGTTGGGATAAGTCGCATTGTGTAAATCCCGGCGTTTGTAACCTCACCCGATTATAGTGAAGTTTTGCTGGCTGGCGCCCGTGGTTTTTTCTCCTCCATTGTTGGAGGGGTTTTCCACGTTAAAATCTCGTGTCCCCATTGGTTTGATCGTTTCGCACTTCATCGTTTCTTTACTATCGTTTTTAACATTTTTGTCATGTTGTGACGTGGGAGAGTGTTGTAAGCCAATTACGTTGTGTATGTGTGGGTCTTTGTGTGGTGTTATAGCAATTTATGCCGTTGTACATCCCAACTGAACATTTCATTTTCTATGTAATCGATACGTCTTTCAAAAGGTATTCTTGAAAATAATTATTATGTCTTTTTTTTCCCGAATAGTTAGCAGAAGAATCATGAGGGATCTGTGCAAGATCTAGGGTAGAAGTAAAATTGAAGCCAATGTTATGTGAGCCTCTCAGGATAAATATGAATCTGATGGTAACTATTTTTCACAAATAAGAATTGTATTTTTGTTAGGGTGCGAGAATTATACATGAAGTCTTATAAAAGATTATAACGTCTTAGACACCACCATGGATTAAACCATCAAGTCAAACAAGGTGAAAGTTCACATCTGGTTGAAATTTTCACATTTTGCACCAATAATACGTTGCCAACTAACAAGGGTTTATTGTCACTCTTAAAAGTGCAACCGTTTGTGGTTGTTGTAAGTTTAGACTTTCTTTAAGGGAGTTTAGACTTTGCAAAAGTCTGCCATATTTTTTTTTTTTTTTGAAGGGATATTTTTTCTGTTGCTACCAAGGCGTGATCTGGATGTTTTGCTGACGCAGTGTAGCCACAAATCTAATCACTTGTTCGCATAAGTTCCTTTCAACAATCAACGCGCAAAACTAAAATTATGTCACTTCGCCAAAACCGTTGAAAGAAGTTCCGTGGTTTTCTATTTCTTCAGCAGAGCAGATTTCGAAAACAGGAAACCAGCTTGTTTCTTCATTCTCGTGTCATTTCCAGCGGCTAAAGTTGGTTTTATATTCCATTAAAACCGGTGTTTGTACGATTTGTTTGTTATCCGTAGGCTGTCAATTAGTAGTACTACCGTAATTCCTTCAAGAAACAATGCTTAACTATTCAAAACTAGTGTCTAGTTAAACTTCTAGTCGTAATTTTAGTTTTTAATCTTAATACTGTGCTCATTAAACTCACTGCTTCAAAATTCAGTACTACTACTGATGTTAAAATTGAGATGAGATCGAAGGACCCCCCCCAAACTTTGGCACTTTCAGTGAAAGCTAGAAGGAATTGTGCGTTCAAACATCCAAAAGACAGACACGAAATTATATAGGAGTATATCAGGACGGCGTATCGTGCCGCAACCCTTAATGATCGATATGATCCATCCAACTACCGGTTAGGTAACATATTCATGGTCCTTTCGTGGATCATGAGGTGCATAATCAAATGACTTCTCCGTAACGGGGGCGTTGTTTATGGGCGCGCTGAGATTTCAGGCCGGGCAGCCCCTGAACCTCCGCGAACAGCAGGCCAAGACCAAAAAAAAGTCGCCCGTACGTCGTCACGGGGTCGAGTAGATGCCGATCAGACGAGTTTATTTAACTAATCGCTGCCAATTAGAGGTCAAACTCGTCACTTAGCTAAGGTGCAGAAAGTCTTCGTGATCGAAAATTCCCGGAGCTGAGAAGCTCGGTTTGGGGCCGGCGAGTTTATTGCACCGGCGGTCACATATCTCGTCGCGTATGTGCACTTAAATCACACATCTGGATAACGTGATTTTTTGGTCTCACAACTCGACAAGTCGGTGCAATTTGGTTACAAACGGGACACATCATCCCATTTTGGACTGAGACTTTTTAGAAAACCCCTGGAGTAATATTAGCAGGGCCATATTGCAAAATTAGACACAGCCCACCTGGCAGATCTTATCAGAAAAAACAAAAGAAAAAGAAAAAAAAAGGAAAGTCAACGCTGGAGTAATATTAGCAGGACTCCTCACTGCGTCGCCGCCGTCCACCGCGTCCCCTGCCGAGCGCCGCCGCGACAACTCTGCATTATTCCCGCGAAGACTCTGCATCTCCAAGGAAGAAAAAGTCGCCCGCGAGTTCGGCACGTCGGCACGCGCACGCACCGTGGATCTCAAGCTAGCTCTTCCCGCATCTCAAACGTGGCCTTGGTTGGTTAATCACAGGGCGGACTGCAGCTTGGCGTGCCGGTCCACGAGCAGCTCGAGTGCCTCCCGCATCCACCCGTGCTGGCATCTTTCCATCAGCTGCAGCACGACGCGCGCGCGGGCGTCCCAGACGGCGATGCGGCTGTGGCGGTCGCCGGCGGCCAGGCGGAGCGGGCTGTGGTCGTCGTCCTCGCCAGCCGCGGCAAGGGAGGGCGCGCTGGCCGGGAGCGCACAGCGGATGGCGGTGACGAAGGAGGCGAGCTCCGGTGGCGCGAGGCAGCAACCATGGGGAAGGCGGCGTGCCCTCCGCGAGCTCCAGCAAGGGAGAAGGGCCGTCCGTGAGGAATTTTGCAGAGAGGGAAGATGCAATCTTATTTTGAAATATGCCCTGGTAATATTACTCGAGGTTTTTTTTTTGAAAAGTCTCAGTCCAAAACGGGATGACGTGTCCCGTTTATGACCAAATTGCACCCACTTGTTCAGTTGTGAGACAAAAAAATCACGTTTTCCATATGTGTGACTTAAGTGCACATACACGACGAGTTGTGTGACCGCCAGTACAATTAACTCGGAGCCGGCAGATATTCCGGTGAATATTTTGGTTGGGGGCGAAAGAACCGGCAACTTCAGTTCCCCGCAGTCATGGCTTTCACATGGCATCAAGAGGGAACAAAGTCGAACAGCTGTATTCTGCAGCGGGCGTGCACATTGGCTAGCGAGGTACCTCCAGCAAGCTCAAGCCTGAAGCAGACAAGAGAGAGTGTCGTGGTGGGATCACGGCAGATGCCATGGGTATGGCTAAGATGGGGCCGAATGGTCGTTGGGGGAATCCGGGGAGGGTTTATGCACTCAAGAAGTGCACAAGCAAGAACACGCAAGAAACCGCAAGAACACGAACGAGAAGCCAAGAAACCAAGAACACAAAGCACACCACGATGTACCCTGCTTCGGGGCCCTCTTGTGGAGGTAACACCCCTACTGCAGCACTATCCTACTCGGTGTATAGCTCAAGGTGACAAGTACAAGCTGCTCCTCGAGCTGTGTGATGATACAATGGTGAGAACTTGAGGTAGAAGATGAAGCTACCACGGGGGGAAAAGGAACTCCGATCTCCCTCTGCTTGAGTCCGGGGTTCCTCTCTGTATATCCTTCTCTCCCTTGGTCGATCGATCCCCCAAGCAGGAGGGGTGGAAGCCCATTATATAGGCCAGCCGAGTTACCGTTGTGCCCCTCGCTGAACACTGTTGCCATGCCTCTGCTTTGGTCATCACCGTACTCCTTGTCAGGGACAAGACATGGCCTGCCCATCCCCTGCTGCATAACGGCAGAGCTAGCCTGTCTCCTCTGACAGCGACAGGACGTAGCCACGCCGTGCTACCTGTAGCCTTTTCCCGGATCTCGCGTGGTCAGCGGTCAGAGACGTGCAGCCCCGCCGAACCCGGGGCACGCCTCTGCCAGGCTCCGTGACAGACGCTCCCGTGTCAGGCGGGAAGTGACAGGAGCATTGACTCCTGCCCGACCTACGGCCTCCTGCCTTGGTTAGCTCGGGTCTTGCTCCCGCTCCTTACCTCGGGTCTTGTACTTAAGATCCGACCTCGGACATTACTTCCTTCAAATAGCTTCTCCTGCACTCACCATATAAACCATAGCACCGAGGTAGTTAGGTCGGCTGATCATAGCTCGGATTATGAACCTCGGCCCATGCCACGGGATACCTCGGACCCCTCTGGGCCAAGATAGGTCGGCCTTTACATTCTCCAGGTCAAGATGAAGCTCGGACACTCCCAGGCCCAAGCAGCTCGGCCCTTTCCGTACCTCGGCACACCTTTAAACTCAACTTATGCCAAGCCTTGACCCTACCCGGGGGTAGCCCCCCGACATTAGTCCCCGAAGCTGGTGCGGTCCTACGACCTCGGATGGAGGGCCGTAGCAGGTTCAAAATAAGCAAGGCACCACCTCTAAAACCGACCTCAAATATAGCTCCGCCGAGGTACTTCCCACAGACCATAATCTAATCCGAGGTTGATATGCGATCTGAACTTTCCGAGCTGCTTGACTCAGCACAATCTTGCCTCAAGATTTTCCGAGGCACGTGGCGAAGAATCTCTGCCCGGACCTCGAAATCCGGACCTTTGAAAGACAGGTCCTGACCACACGCCGCCTTCGTCAGCCGGACCCACCAAACAGTGCACACGCGCACTCAAGTACTTGACCAACTTGACCGCCCACGACCCCTCGGTTCTCGCGCTGACCAGCACAGAAAATCCGGCGCTGGCGGTTGCCGTCCTGTGGCCCACGATGTGGCCGATCGTGCGGCCACAACTGCACGCTCGCCCGCACACGATCCCGCGTCCTCCCGGTAACCGCGCGGTAGTGCGCAGTTACCGCACGCGGTTATAAATAGGGGCCCAGGGGGAGTTTCTTCTTCTTCCCCACTCGCCGCTGCTCCGTGCCCTCCGCTTCCAGCGCCGCCGTCGAGCTCTCGCTGGTGACGTGCACCGCACCTTGCGCCGCCACACCGCCGTTCTGCAGCAGCGTTCCGCACCGCCGTCGAGCGCCTCGCCGCACCGGAGTACGCGCGCTGCACCTTGCGCCGTCGACTCGCCGCCGATCCTTCGCGTTCTTCCCGGTGAGTTCTTCGTTTCCCCTCCATGGCCATGAACATGTTCATCCTTCGATGAACTCGAGGATCTTGATGAATCCGATGAACTTGATGAATCCGATGAACTTGATGAACCCGATGCTCCACTTTCGCATTCTTTTAGCACTTTAGATCTCACCTAGACTCGTTTCAGATACATCCACCGCGCTGTCCTCTTAGTTTTGCCCCTTGACGAACTTGAGTTTATTTTCCTTTTTAGCTCATCGGTAGATCTTTGCTAGTATCTCGCAGTGGTAGAAACGTGTTTCCCGCCTAAATCCTTTAGCCCGGCTGTCCGAATGATCCGAGGTATTTACCCCGGCTATCCTGAACTGTCCGAGGTACTTACCCCGGTTGAACCTCCCTCTTCTGCAGGAAAGCGTCAACATGTCTTCTGCCTCGGATCACGCCGAGGAAGGAGCACCTGGAGAACGAGGTAGCTGGGAGGGATCTGATGTCACGGAGGTCGACATCAAGTGGCTCCGAGATTCACGGCGGATCCCGGCCAAACTCATCTGCCGGGTTCCGAAGAAAGAAGATATCGAACCCGAGGTGGAATCCGGGGAGCGGGTCGTCTTCCTGGATCACTTCGAACGTGGTTTCGGGCTCCCGGCCGGGAAATTCTTCCGGGATTTCTTGGACACCTTTGGGCTACAACCACACCACCTGCCCGCCAATGCCATCCTCCAACTTTCGGCCTACGCAACTTTTCCGAGGGTTACCTCGGATTATGGCCAAGCATCGAGTCCTGGGCCAAGTACTTCCAGCTCAAGAAACAAAGTGTCCCGAACAAGAAGGTCGTGGACAAGGAGATGACCGCTTGCGGGGCGGCCTCGATTTCACCTCGGCGCCTCTCTGAGTTTCCTCGGATTCAGGGCCTGGACTCCTGCCGAAAATGGCAACGCTCCTTCTTCTATGTGAAGAACCCGGGCACCGAAGACCTCATCAACTTGCCGGAGTTCACCATCGGAGCCCCTACTGCCCAACTCAACTGGGATTACGAGCCTGCACCCGACGCTCCCGAGGTTCTACTGATCCACCAAACCATGATGTCCCTCCAGGAGAAAAGTTGGGGAGCAGATGACATTTGCGCACCATGATCACCCGCCGAGTTAATCCTCTACAAGCGCGGGCCCATAAGATCTGCCACATGAGTGGTCGCTATGACCCCACCGGAATAGCACTCATGAACTCGATGACTCCGAAGTGAAGAGGCGCATCCGGGCCATCGCCAAGACCACCATGCCCGATAAGTGGAAATGGGGTGTCAAGCCCTATGACCGAGATCACCTTCCAGCCAAGTAAGTGTACCTTACCCGCGTATAATATTCCTCGGTTTCATTTTCACCCCGACCTTGTATTGATTCTTGTGCTAACTCGGTTTTACTTCGCCACCTCTGCAGAAGTTCACTCGACAGGAAATCGAGGATGGCCCCCTTTCTTCTAAGGAGTGGACTCCCGACCTGCCTATTCCGGCCGCCGCCGAGGCTGAAGATCCGGACAATGAGGATCACCTCCCTATTCCCAAGGCCACCTCGGGTAAGACTCGCGGTTGCCCATCGCACCGCCCACCAGTTCGATCGTCCATCCAGGATTGGCCCGATGATGACGATGACGATTGCCAAATTCTGGAACCTGTCAATGTTATTCCAATTTCTATGCTCCTCCAACATATAAGAACTTTCATCCAGCGTCTGCAGCTTCCCGGAAGCGCTCAGGACCCGGTACCTCGGATGCCGAGGCTTCCAAGACCTCGGAGACTGCAGCGCCCAAAGCCAAGCGTGCCAAGAAGACCTCGGCGAGGCACAAGAAACGAGGCCCCGTGGAGGAAGATGCGTAAGTCACCTTGCTCCTTTTTACTTCTCACGCTGTTCCGAGGTTAAGCTTTTTATACTCTAACTTAATCTTTTCTTTTTCGTCTAGCCCGGCTCGGCAGATCAAACAGAGCCACAGCTCGATACATTCACCACTGCCTCCAGTGGTTGAATCTCAGACAACCGAGGTCGAGGTTAACCTCGGCAGCCCCGCCAGAGCCTCTCCTCCAGAACGGTCCGTTGACATCCACAGCCCGGAGAGGACCATCTCCTCCCCGGTGCGTGTCACCTCCGCCGAACTTCCACCGCCGAGCTCTGACTCCGGCCTGGGACACTCCGCTCCCCGCCGAGATCAGACTCCTCCGCGTCCTCAGAAGGATGCGGAGACAGATCGCGCCAAGACTCCGGCTAAGACCGTGCTGGAGCCTCGGCTCTCCCCCAAGTCTCAAGCTGCGCGCAACCAGCAGCAACAGCAGCAGAAGAAGCAACAACAACAACGACTGCAGAAGCAAAAGCTTCAGCAGCAGCAGAAAGATTCAGCTCCAAATGTTGAGCCCCCAGCCACAGCAAACTCCGATGCCGCCACCGCCACCGGGCCCCAAGGCTGCGAGCACCCAACTGGTGCCGCATGTTCCCGCGCCGAAGTCCACCTTGACCAAGACCGCGCCTTCGAGCTCTCAGGTCGCCACCTCCCGAGCTCTTTTCGCTGCTACCATCCAGCCGAACATCAGCAGCTGGGAGGTCGGGCAACTCCGGACCAAGAGCGGGAACAGCTTAGGCTCGGAGAAGCACTACGACATGGACTGGAACTCGGCTGACACTGCCGAGGTCTCCTCTAATCCGACCTCTGAGCATCCAGCTGGACCTAGCGCCGTGCTCCAGTCCATTTACAACATGCAGACTGCGGTCCTTGATTGCAGCAAGAAGGCATCGGTAAGTTTCTTTACGCAACTCTCTTTCTTCCTTTGAAACCAAATGACAAACATACACTATTCCCAGTCCCCGAGATTCGGGTTGAGCAATTGACACTCCACCGAGTTAAAATTGCTCGGCTTGAATCTCAAAAACTTGTCATTTCTCCCAATGCTGAGTCCCCGAGGCCAATGCCGAGTCCCCGGGACTCAATTGGGCCTCGGGTGCTAAAAAGACCTCGGATTTCTTCGAAATGTAACTTTTCAATATTCGTGTCAAATCTCTTTCCGCCGAACTGATCTCTCTATTTTTTCAGGAGTGCAACAATGCTCGGACCAAAATCTTCAAGAACCTCCTGCTGGATCACAACACACTGAAGAAGTCTCACCGGACTCTTCTATCCGCAAAGGAGCAGAGCGACAAAGATTATGCCTCCAAGTTGAAGACAGCCGAAGATGAAATAGCTCGGCTGCAACAAGAGCTGAACCGGGCTAATGAAGCCAAAGCTGCTGTGGAGGACGCTATGAAGGTCAAAGACCAGGCCGCCGAACAGCAGAAAGAAATTGCCAAGACCCTGGAGAACCGCGCCACCTCGGCCGAAACCGAACTATCGCTCTCCGAGCTATATCGAAAAGTTGGTTGTCCGAGCTCACTCGGATTAATCACCAAATGGACAGTAAGTTTCCTTTCTCCTTTTCCTTATTTTCCGCCGACCTACACCCCGTGCCACCGTATGCCTTATTCAGCGACAGCCTTTTTGTCTTCTTCAGAGCATTTTGAGCACTCCAAGGACAAAGCTATCCGAGAAGTTCAAGCAGCTCGGGCAAAGAGGGCTGAGACAGAAACCCTCGGCGAAAGCTGGGATATCCAGGACCACCTTGTCGCCCTTAATGCTCGGATCAGGCCGCTCAGGGCCATTGGAACTAAACTGGTTGATGCTGCCATCGAGGTCCATCGTGCCCTCTGGCCCAAGGTTAAGACTCCCACTTGCATCGACGAGCTCGCCACGAAGCTGAAAGGAGCCGAGGCTAGACTTCGGGAGTGGAGATGCTCATCAGCTCGGGCTGGAGCGGACAAGGCCCTGGTGTTCGTGCTGTCTTGGTATGAATGTTGAGATCCACACGGTTACCTCCCTGCGCAAGGGCTCTCCTTGGAACACCACTCCTGATGGCATTGAGAAACGCCAAGCAGCAGCCGACCTCTTTGCTAGTTATGCAAACACCCGGACCTTTGATGAGGGCGCCTCTATTCTGAGGATGAAGAGAGCTCGGACGAGGAAGAAGAGTCCGGTGAAGAAGGCTCTGACGGCGAGGAATTGACTTCGACGAGCCTGAGAGCTCCAAGGGCAAGGCCGGCAAAACAACCGAGGTGGCGGAGATTCTGATGATGACTTCAACTTCGACGAACCTCCGAACCCCAAGGGCAAGTCCGGCAAAGCCGTAGCCACCGAGGTGATCTCCCCCGACGTGACGGACACCCCGGCATCCACTCCAACAACCGAGGTTGCTTCCGCGACCGAGGTTGTTCCTGCGCCCGAGGTTGTTCCTGCGCCCGAGGCTCCTGCTTCCGAGGTCCCACTACCACAACTTCGGCGACCGAGGTCTCTGGTTCCGAGGCCTGAACTTGTCTCAAGAAAAACATTAAATCCCCGGTATGCCGGGTGCAGATGTAATAGACCTTAAGTAGTTTGCCTT
This sequence comes from Poa pratensis, assembly GCA_947311845.1. Taxonomy (NCBI): domain Eukaryota; kingdom Viridiplantae; phylum Streptophyta; class Magnoliopsida; order Poales; family Poaceae; genus Poa; species Poa pratensis. The sequence continues at coordinate 17,834,076 of CAMZMU010000109.1, forward strand.
GCTACCAGTACTATTATCTTGCTATCCGAACCATGCTTTTCTAAAATTTATGCCGAACCCTTTTGGAACGAGTCCCCGAGTTCACTTTCGTGTTTACTATACTTGGCATTCTTTGCTCTTGTCTACCATTTTGGCGTTCGACAGTCGAGTCACAAGATTGTTGTTTATAGCATACAGTACTTAGCAAATGTCGAGGTGTGTTTCAAAATCATCCGACATAAATGAAAGGTAAAGACAGGGGTTAGTAAACGACACATGCCGAACTATATTTTGGACCGAGTCCCCGAGTCCATTTTCATGTTTCCCACGTTTTTTCATCTTTGCTCTTGACTACCATTTCGGCGTTCGTCAGTCGAGTCACAAGATTAGTTACACAGCATACATTACTTGAAGTTTGAGACGAGGTTCAAAATAGTTCGGCATATGAACGAAATTGACAAACAGAAATAAAACACAAGCACAAGAGCGAGGCAGTCCCCGAGCTTCAACCTCGGAGTGCCGACATTTCATTAAGGATTAACCGAGGTACATACATTGCGCCCTTCATGAGTAGAAAGGTCGGAGTAGAGCTATATTCCATGGTCGCTGACCTCTGATCCGGGGTTGTCCAGCCCATCTTTCCTTGGTTCCTGCGCATCTATAAGATAGTACGAATCATTGAGCAGAGCTCGGCTCACAATGAACGGTCCCTCCCATGGAGGTGACAACTTGTGCCGACCTTTCTTGCGCTGCACCAGCCTCAGCACCAAATCTCCCTCGTGAAACACACGAGGGTTGACACTCCGGCTATGATAACGTCGGAGACCTTGTTGGTATATTGCTGACCGAGATGAGGCCAATTCTCTAGCTTCCTCAAGCAGATCTACTGCATCCTCCCGAGCCTCTTTTGCCTCGGCTTCAGTGTACATTGCCACTCTGGGCGCATCATATTCGATGTCAGTGGGTAGCATAGCTTCTGCCCCATAGACCATAAAAAATGGCGTATAGCCAGTTGATCGATTTGGCGTGGTCCTTAGACCCCACAGTACTGCTGGTATCTCATCTATCCAACACCCCGGCGTTTTCAGCAGTGGTTCAATGAGCCGAGCCTTGATGCCGGCCAACACTAGAGCATTTGATCTTTCCACTTGTCCATTAGACTCCGGATGTGCCACCGAGGCTATGTCCAGCCGGATTCCCTTGTTCATGCAAAACCGAGCAAATTCTCCAACAGCAAAGTTCGTGCCGTTGTCCGAGATAATGCTATGGGGGTACCCATATCGCAGAATGATCTCCTTCAAAAAGTCACTGCTGAATGACCATCCAACTTCCGGATTGGTTTCACCTCGATCCACTTGGTGAACTTGTCCACCATCACCAGTATGTGCGTCATGTTACCTCGGGCTGGTTTGAACTCTCCCACCATATCCAAACACCATACCGCAAACGGCCAAGTGATAGGAATTGTTTTGAGCGCCGAGGCTGGCATATGCGTTTGCTTGGCAAACCTTTGGCATCCTTCACATCTCCGGACTATGTCCTCTGCATCAGCAAGAGCAGTGGGCCAATAGAACCCATGCGAACACCTTGGCCACCAGAGCTCTTGTGCTGCAATGATGACCACACTCTCCTTGGTGGATCTCCAAAAGCATCTCCTTGCCTTCAGCTGGCTCGACACACCGTTGCAACACCTCGGTTACGCTTCTTTTATAGAGCTCCTTGTTGATGATGGTGTACGCCTTTGCCCTCCTTTGGATTCTCCTAGCCTCGGTTGTGTCACTTGGCAAGCTTCCCTCTGTTATGAACTTCATGATTGCTCCGCCCACTCCGGCACTGGGTGCAAAGGAAAAAGTTTCTCGTCCACCTCCATTGGTTCGGCCACCATAATCTCCTCCATTATTTCCTCCACCATCCTGCGACCAGTCCCCGAGTCTTGACGAGCAGTCCCCGAGGTTCGGTGCGCAGTCCCCGAGCTCTGCCACGCAGTCCCCGGGTCCGACCAACGCATCCGACGTCTACCTCCATTGGAACAGGTCCGGACTCTTGCTCCGCCGGGATGAAAATAGATTCGGATTCAGGAGAAGGTTTGATTGAAGGAGTTCTCAAGTGATTCAGGGCTACTCCAGGTGGTACTGCCTCTTTAGATGAACCGAGCTTTGACAACACGTCGGCAGCATTATTTTCTGTCCGAGGTATATGCTGTATTCACACCCTTCAAAGAACCCGGATATCTTTTGCACATGGAACCGATATAACGCCATGTTGGCATCCAGAGCATCCCAAGTTCCAGAAGATTGTTGCACCACCAGGTCGGAATCGCCGAAGCATTCCATACGCCGGATACCGATCTCCTTCGCCACATTGAGTCCATGGATTAAGGCCTCATACTCCGCCACATTGTTTGATGCTGAGAAATGAATCTGCAGCACGTATTTCAGCTGATCTCGCTTCGGCGAGGTGAGGACTATTCCAGCCCCCAGCCCGATCTTTGTCTTGGACCCATCAAAATGCATTTCCAATAATTATAGTCCGGCCTGGGTGGCTCATACTGCATCTCGGCCCAATCACAAAAGAAGTCCGGCAGCGCCTGGGATTTAATTGCATCTCTTCTCTCATAATGTGGTGCATATGGAGACACCTCAATCGCCCATTTGGCAACTCGGCCAGTTGCATCTTTGCACCCGATGATCTCCGAGATTGGAGCTTCGCACACCACCGTCATGGGATGCTCCTGGAAATAATGCTTCAACTTCTTGACCGCCAGGTAGACACCATACGTCATCTTCTGGTAGTGAGGGTAATTCTGCTTCGAGGTAGAGATCACCTCGCTCAAGTAATACACCGGTCTCTGCACCGACCTGCCACCTTCTTCGCGCTCCACCACCACTGCCACACTTACAACTCGGTTTGTGGCCGCAATGTAAAGTAACATCGGCTCATTGTGCAATGGTGACGCCAACACCGGAGCGGTGGACAACATCTTTTTAGCTCATTGAACGCCACGTCGGCCTGCGGGGTCCATGTAAACCCGGTACTTTTCTTCATGAGCTGGTACAAAGGTAAGGCTTTTTCTCCCAGCCGACCTACAAATCGGCTCAACGAGGCTAGGCACCCTGTGAATTTCTGCACATCTTTCAAACACTTCGGTAATTTCATGTTCTCAATAGCTCGGATCTTGGCCGGGTTAACCTCGATACCTCGGCTAGACACCAGGAATCCAAGCAACTTTCCAGCCGGGACACCAAAGGTGCACTTGTCCGGGTTAAGTTTCAACCGATATTTTCTCAAATTCACAAATGTCTCCTCGAGATCCTCGAGGAGAGTACGTTTCTCCTTAGTTTTGATGACGATATCATCGACATACACTTGCACATTTTTGCCCATTTGAGAGTGCAGGCATTTCTGCATACACCTCTGATAAGTTGCCCCGGCATTCCTCAGACCAAAACACATGACACGATAGCAATACGCCCCATACGGGGTAATAAAAGCAGTCTTTATTTGATCCTTCGGGTTCAGTGGTATCTGGTGAAAACCAGAGTACGCATCGATAAAAGACAACAGTTCACAACCAGCAGTGGAATCAATCACTTGATCAATCCGAGGTAATGGAAACGGATCTTTCGGGCACGCCTTGTTGAGGTTAGTGAAGTCAATGCACATGCGCCACACCTTGACCACGGCTGGCTCGTCTTTCTTCTTTTCCACCAAGACCGGATTGGATATCCAGTCCGGATGCAGCACCTCCATAATGAACCCGGCTGCAAGCAACTTAGCCAGCTCGTCCAGCACCACTTGTCTTCGGTCGTCTGAGAGACGACGGGTCGGTTGCCTCACCGGTTTCACCTCCGGCCTGACAAATAAAGAGTGCTCTGCCAACTCCCTCGGAACACCAGGCAGGTCCTTAGCCGACCATGCAAAGATATCCCGATTCTCACGGAGGAAGTGACAGAGCTCGCTTTCCTATTTCTCGCCCAGCCCGGTCCCAATGAGGGCCATGCGCTCCGGGTGCTCCGGGTCAATGGGGATCTTCTTGGTCTCCTTGGGCACCTCGAATGCTGCAGTTGAGTCCGGGCTCATCAGTCCGGACATGCCGAGCTGTGTTGACTGCGCCATTGCCACCACTTGATGCAGCTTCTTCTTCTCGCTGCGATCACCAAAGATTCGGCCAGATTAGACCCCGCCGAGGCACACTGAATGGCTCGCTTGTAGTCACCCGAGATGGATATGATCCCATTAGGCCCCGGCATTTTCATCTTCAGGTATGCAACATGGGTGGAAATCATGAACTTGGCCAGAGCCGGCCTTCCAAGCAATGCATGGTATGCACTCTCCAAGTCCACCACCTCGAACTCGATACTCTCAACTCGGCAGTTATCCTTGGTTCCAAATGCTACATCCACCCATATCTTGCCCATGGGTGCACAGGAAACGCCAGGCACAATCCCATGAAAAGTACAACTGCTCGGCATCAACTGATTTGGCGATATGCCCAATTTCACCATTGTGTCTCGGTACATGATGTTGATGGCACTGCCATTGTCCACCAGAACTCGGGTGAACCTCACATTGTTGTAGGCCCACACAACGTCGGATCTACCACCAGGGCATACTTTCCAGGGCTCGGCATGATCCGAGGTGTATCTTTCCTGCTCCAAGTGATCTCCTGCTCAGACCAGTTCATATAGGTCGGCACCACCGGCATTACTGCATTCACCTCCATGGCACGCCTCTGCACACTCTTCTTGTCAGTTGGCTCGGTCACAAAGACCACATAGCTCGCATGAGCCTCTCTATAGTCATTTCCGGGGTATTCATACTGCTGACTTGGTCCGGCACCATATTGTTGTTATTACCTCGGACATTCACAACATTCACGGGCCTTGCTGCTGCAGGCCTCGGAGGAGGTGCAGTGGTTATCGGGGTAACATTTGCTCCGGACAGATTCGGGTGGGCCTCGGCTGAAATCTCTGAGGTGGTCCTCCTCTGTTTCCTCCGGCCTTCGCCCCTTCTTCTCTGATTCTGTGGTTCCAGCTGCACTGCCGGGTTGAATGGTTGGCTGGCTTGCGCGGGTCGGTCGTATGGTAACGGCAAGGACCATCTAACATCATTCATAAGTCAAGGGTGGCTCCGGGTTCGGACTAAATGCCGGACCATTGATTTTCGGCCTCTGGACACCTCCAGCTCCGGGCTGATCCGGGTTCACCGCTGCAACTTGGTTCGAGGTGTATGGGTAGTCCGGCTCCCTCCTCTTTTGTCCGAACTCTTGGCGGTCATTACACCTTGGTCCGAGCCGGTTGTTTATTGGCTCCCTCCTTCTGTTACGTGCCACTGCCTCTGCTGCTGGCTGCATCGGATCACCCAGAGCATAAGAATCTGCAATCCGGATTGTCTCTGCTAGGGATTTCGGCATATCTCTTTGGAGCCTCTGCCACAGCATGCTGCCATGTCGGCAACCATCTGCAAACCAGGAAATGGCCTGTGCCTCTACAACTCCTTCACAGGAATTCCGAACATTGCTCCACCGAGTTAAGAATTCTCGGTCAGTTTCATGATCATCTTGCTTACATGCTGCCAGGAGCTGAGGTCGGTTTGGCCTCTTGTATGTACTAGCAAAGTTGCTGTTAAACGCCAGCTCCAAGTCTATCCAGGAGTTGATACTATACTCCGGCAAATTATTCAGCCAGATCCGAGCTGGACCTTCCAACATGTGCGGGAGATACCGGACCGCCCATCGGCGATTGCCCCCCGCTATGTGCACCGAGGATACATAATCTGTCAGCCAATCTTGCGGCTTGGTGCTCCCGTTGTATGGCTTGGTGTTCCGACCTAACTGGAACTGAGATACTGGCGGTGGTGGCTCCTTCATGATCCGAGGTCCGAAACACGCCGGACCAGGAGGGCCTTCCTCCTCCAACTGCTCGGACAAGTAGATTCTATCCAGCTTGTTACGAACATCGCCGGAGCTAACATCCGAGCTCCTATCCGAGGTCCCAACGCCCCATCCACTCTGTGGTATCCGGCTCGCGCCATGGCCGAGTCTCCATCATCATATCGGTCATCGCCTTGACCGACATTCTGAGGTTGCTGAACATACTCCGGCTCTCGCTGATATTGCCCCTGCGGCCGGGGTTGTTGCTGATACCTCGGGGGCGGAGGTGGTTTACCTCGGCCAGCCGACGCTGCTTGCCCGCCATTCTGATTTCCCTGACCGGAGTTACCCTTAGCTCGGCTTGCATTACCTTGGCCGGGGTTTCCCTTAGCTCGGCTAGCATTGCCCTGGCCCACCTTCTGCTTTGCTGCTAACACCGGATCATACATCTGCAGCTGCTTGTTCTGACCCGAGGTGACACTCCGGGCTCGATCGGCTCCTCCGACGAGTGGAGACGAGGCTTGCCCCTTGGACACCTGACTAACTGGCCTAGCTGAATAAACCATCTGTGAATCACCAGCCCCGGCATATGCTCTGCGGAGAGCCTCATTCTGCTGGTTAGCTACATACACTAATTCATTGACTCGCTTCTGCTGCGCACGCCATGCATCTCCAGTCAACCCGGATAGCTCGGCCCTGCCTGCCTCGGCAGCTCTGAGGTTCTTAGCAGGGGAACTATATACCGGCCTTCCAGTCGACACGCGACTCTCACTCCTAGCCGAGGTGGTAGGTCGAGCCTCCCTGTTCATCTCATCATTGAGCCCCTTGCCTCTCTGCCGCACCTCGGCTCCCCTATTTGTATCAGCTGCTACCGGGGTGAAGCCATTCGCTGCATTGTACTCACGCATATCTCTATTGAACTCATCTCTAGCTGTCATCATTGCTACAGCCTCCTTTTGCAACAGGACACGCTTTGCCTCTAGGTCGGCCACAGTCACTACTACATCCACTCCTGGATTTACTGGGTCTGCCAGTGTCTCCACTATCTCTACTAGGGTCGCACCTCGGCCCTGCACCTCGGGGGTACCAGGCAACTCTTTCTCTAGCCTGGGCTTTGCAGATCTCACCTTAGCAACCTCGGCCGGCTTGGATTTGCTGGCATCTACTTTGCCAGCGGCATCAACCGGACCGGTCATCATCACCTCCACGCAGCTCTCGGGGCGAGTGATACGCCGACCTAAAGCCGCGAGGAGAGGAGTTTCGTCGTCCACGAGCACCTGCTCCGGGTACTCGCGAACAACCTCGACAGCAACGTAGGTGACGAAGCTGCCAAGCATCATGGTGAAGCCATGCTCGGGGAAGGGCTTGCCGGCGAAACACCCCGCATTGTCGCTGATGAAGGTGAACTCACCGATCTTGGCGATAAGCCCGGAAAGAACACGCTCGCCTGAGCCCGTCCGGATGTAAACTCCCTCCAACGCCTCAATCTGCCCCACGGTGGGCGCCAACTGTCGTGGTGGGATCACGGCAGATGCCATAGGTATGGCTAAGATGGGGCCGAATGGTCGTTGGGGGAATCCGGGGAGGGTTTATGCACTCAAGAAGTGCACAAGCAAGAACACGCAAGAAACCGCAAGAACACGAACGAGAACCAAGAAACCAAGAACACAAAGCACACCACGATGTACCCTGCTTCGGGGCCCTCTTGTGGAGGTAACACCCCTACTGCAGCACTATCCTACTCGGTGTATAGCTCAAGGTGACAAGTACAAGCTGCTCCTCGAGCTGTGTGATGATACAATGGTGAGAACTTGAGGTAGAAGATGAAGCTACAAGGGGGAAAAGGAACTCCGAGCCTCTGCTTGAGTCCGGGGTTCCTCTCTGTATATCCTTCTCTCCCTTGTCGATCGATCCCTCAAGCAGGAGGGGTGGAAGCCCATTATATAGGCCAGCCGAGTTACCGTTGTGCCCCTCGCTGAACACTGTTGCCATGCCTCTGCTTTGGTCATCATCGTACTCCTGTCAGGGACAAGACATGGCCTGCCCATCCCCTGCTGCATAACGGCAGAGCTAGCATGTCTCCTCTGACAGAGACAGGACGTAGCCACGCCGTGCTACCTCGTAGCCTTTTCCCCGGATCTCGCGTGGTCAGCGGTCAGAGACGTGCAGCCCCGCCGAACCCGGGGCACGCCTCTGCCAGGCTCCGTGACAGACGCTCCCGTGTCAGGCGGGAAGTGACAGGAGCATTGACTCCTGCCCGACCTACGGCCTCCTGCCTTGGTTAGCTCGGGTCTTGCTCCCGCTCCTTACCTCGGGTCTTGTACTTAAGATCCGACCACCTCGGACATTACTTCCTTCAAATAGCTTCTCCTGCACTCACCATATAAACCATAGCACCGAGGTAGTTAGGTCGGCTGATCATAGCTCGGATTATGAACCTCGGCCCATGCCACGGGATACCTCGGACCCCTCTGGGCCAAGATAGGTCGGCCTTTACATTCTCCAGGTCAAGATGAAGCTTGGACACTCCCAGGCCCAAGCAGCTCGGCCCTTTCCGTACCTCGGCACACCTTTAAACTCAACTTATGCCAAGCCTTGACCCTACCCGGGGGTAGCCCCCCGACAGAGAGGTATCAGGATCCTTGAAAATGATAGTACAAAGTGTCTGATTTTGGAACGTGTAGATAGTAGAAATTTCACGCGGACGAATTCGTGGGCAAGCAAACATCCGACGTGGCCGGACGCGAGGTTTTTCATACATGATACGAACGCAGTGACTTCGGAACTAAACCCATTTACATTTGATTTTCGGAAAATATAGTTGGCCACTGGTAGTTTTCTTTTCTTCCTACTACTTCCTCCGATACAAAATATGTGTGGCAGTTTTCTTTTCTTCCTAGTTCCTACTACTCCCTATGGTACAAAATAAGTGTGGCATTTTTGAATAAAGAGAGAGGCGGCGGTAGGGTTTCAACCCTAGCCGTCACCGCCGGCGCCATCTGTATCTTCATCGTCGCCTTCGTCTAAGAATTGACGGGTCCTCACCTCCTCTAGGTGCCGCTGGCACTAGGAGGGGTGGAGACCTCGGACCTGCGCAGGGCGCTACACAAAGGTCCTTAATGTTAGAGCTGGGTTTTGGTTGTTATCTTCTTCGTCAATGGAGATGGCATCGTCTGCAATAAGTGATCTTCCACGCTTAGTTCGTCGGCGAGATCTCCTTCCCGACGTCAATGGTGGCTGTGGAAGATTAAGTTTGTCTAGGTATGGTTCTTCAGATCTTGCTTCGCCAGATCAATCTTGGATTGTTTCTCATGGTTGCCGCGAGGAGGTTTGTCCTCGCATTATCTATCCCGGCTACTACGTCTTCGGCAATGGTGATTCGTTCTCTCGGCTCCCCACGACGTCGACAAAGTGGTTCGGTTATTTGTCCCTGAAATATCAGTGATGGTGCTCTTGCCGATGTTGCTTGATTAATTTAATGGCTGCGTGCGTGCACAAAGCCTTGGCATTGCGGCTCAAAATTAAAAGGGGAGAAGATTCGTTGGTATTCACAGGTCTGTGGTTTGGTATATTCGGCGTTGTTCTACGGCTGCCTTCTGAAAAGTACAAGATTGTGTCATGGAAGAAGAAAGGGTTTGGAGATCTCATAGATTTGTTCGCCTCTTTTAGTATTGTTTTTGTAATCGATATAATCGTGTACTCTTTGTTGGTTTAATATATATGGAATTTTTTTTAAAAAAAGTGTGGCAGTTTTGAACCGGTGGCTCAAAACTGCGAAACTTAATTATGGATCGGATGTAGTAGTAGTTTCTATTTTTTCTGTACTGGATGCATTACAGGGCAAAGCACTGTCAAAATATTGTAGATGAAAAATGCAGTAGACTGCAGTTCAAATATGGTAAGCTTTTTTTAACAAAATATAATAGACTTAGTGTAAATGTGCAATACATTCCGTAAAAAACAGGGAAAACTGGCATATAAATACGGTGGAAACAAGTGCAAATTGCAGTCAAATATCCATGACACATTGGTGTAAATTTAAGTAGAAACTAGCGTTAAAATCCATTACCCTCCAAAAAGTGTAGTATACCACAGTGTAAGAAATGCAATATAAATATAAACAAGTTTAAAAATGCAGTCAAGCCAAAAAAATATGTTACACAATACAGTAAAATGGTGTGGAATGTATTAAGAAAAATGTCGCATTGTTTAAAAATGTAGTAGAAAGATGCAATATAATGTAATCTATAATATAGACAAAATATTTATTCTTTTGTTCGATTACTTGGTAGGTAAGCAAAGCATTTTAAACAACCGTACTTCCAGGGCTTTACTAAAACTCACACAAATGTCTTTTTGTCTCAAACCATCTGGCCTGGGGAATTTTCACTAGGCAAAAAACTTGATCAATGCATTAATCTCTTTCTCTCTAAAAGGCTCCTCAAGCTGTGAAAAGACTTTTGTATTCATATTTTGATAAAATGGATCGATAGATTGAAAGACATTTAAGGAACCCTAGTTTACCCATCCTTTCCTAACAAGATTCCCGGAGAATTACAGTTTTGACATAATTATCACTTTCATTTGATCCTTATTCGGAGAATTTAAGGAACCCTAGTTTTACCCATCCTTTTTGAATGTGCCAATAGCTTACTGTGGCTTTCATATGGGAACTTTTGTGTTTTCATCTCCAAGCTTTACACATTTTATCTTCCCCCTTTGTCTCTAGTAAGTTCTTTTATTTTGAAGTCGAGTCACACTCCACGGAGGTTCGTGAATCGTCTTCAAACAACTGGAATTTCCCCTTTCTTCTTTTACATATTTTTGTTTCGTTGTGAAGCTAAGGGTAACTTCTGGGCCAACCACCACAACTTTGACATTTTCAACGGTTTCACACAGGTATATATACTGATTTTTGCCTATAAATATACCCCAAGGACAGAGCAAGCAGGATCAGATCACCATACCTGCTCTGCCTTGCGAGCGCATTCAAATTCCTGAGCTGTCCCAGCCTGCTCCTGCCATTGTTGAATTGCATTGCGTTGCAAGCTTTCAACCTCGAAAGAGTTCTGTTCCATTGCTTGGGGAAAGCTCCAGACCATCATGGTTGGCAAGTTGTTGCCCGCTTCTTCGCCTCTCCTATCGCAGGTGGCGACCTCCGGCGCCCACGGCGAGGACTCCCCCTACTTCGCCGGGTGGAGAGCCTTCGACGACGACCCCTACGACGCCGTCTCCAACCCGAGCGGCGTCATCCAGATGGGCCTCGCTGAGAACCAGGTCTCCTTCGACCTCCTTGAGGAGTTCCTAAGGGAGCACCCTGAGGCGGCCGGGTGGGGTGGCGCCGCCGGCTCCGGCGTGGCCAGCTTCAGGGACAACGCCCTGTTCCAGGACTACCACGGCCTCAAAACATTCAGAAAGGTACGCTGCAGAATACACGCGCTTACGTAAGGGAGTGCTCTGCTTTCGTTTGTTTGCCTTGCTTGTGTCGAACGCCATGGACTGATCGTTGTGGCGGTTCCCTTTTGCTTGCAGGCGATGGCGAGTTTCATGGAGAAGATAAGGGGCGGCAAGGCGAGGTTTGACCCTGACCGCATCGTCCTCACTGCCGGCGCGACGGCCGCCAACGAGCTTCTCACGTTTATCCTCACCAACCCCGGAGACGCGCTGCTGATCCCCACTCCTTACTACCCAGGGTAAGCGACCACGCATCCATCAAGCACACACCAACTCACTACTGTTCCATTGCCTGTGCTCTTGTCCTGACATGCATGGCGCCGTGCAGGTTTGATCGCGACTTGCGGTGGAGAACGGGGGTGAACATCGTGCCGGTGCACTGCCACAGCGCCAACGGGTTCCAGGTCACGGTCGCCGCCCTCGACGCGGCATACGAAGAGGCCGAGGCAGCGGGGATGCGCGTCGGCGCCGTCCTGCTCACGAACCCGTCCAACCCGCTCGGCACGACCATGGAGAGGTCGGTGCTGGAGGACGTGCTCGACTTCGTGGTGCGCAAGAACATCCACCTCATCTCCGACGAGATCTACTCCGGCTCCGTGTTCGCCGCGCCGGACCTCGTCAGCGTCGCGGAGCTCGTCGAGTCTCGGCCAGACGTCGCCGAGCGCGTGCACATCGTGTACAGCCTCTCCAAGGACCTGGGCCTCCCGGGGTTCCGGGTCGGCGTGGTGTACTCATACAACGACGCCGTGGTCACCGCCGCGCGGCGCATGTCCAGCTTCACGCTCGTGTCGTCGCAGACGCAGAAGACGCTCGCCACCATGCTCTCGGACGCCGAGTTCACCGAGGAGTACATCCGCACCAACCGCAAGCGCCTCAGGGTGCGGCACGACCACATGGTGGCCGGGCTGGCACGCGCCGGCGTGCCGTGCCTCCCCGGCAATGCTGGCCTGTTCGTGTGGATGGACATGCGGCAGCTGCTGCTCGGCCATGGCGTCGAGCCCACGGTCGCCGATGAGCTGAGGCTGTGGGACCTGATGCTGGGCGAGGTGAAGCTCAACATCTCGCCGGGGTCGTCATGTCATTGCTCGGAGCCCGGGTGGTTCAGGGTATGCTTCGCTAACATGAGCTTGGACACGCTGGATGTTGCACTGGCGAGGATTGGCCGCTTCATGGACAGGTGGAACAAGATGACACCGCAAGAACGGCAATAGACCCATTCTTCAAAACGAACAAAAAAATTAGGCAAGAAGAAGTATTTTTTGTGGCAGATCCATTGCCATTGAGGAAGTTCTGAATTGAGCTTGGTGACATCCATTTTGTAACGGGATTTTTCTCTCCAACAGAGAGATGATATATTGCCTGTTTGTTCTTCGCATGGTTGGCTTCGTCGAATAGGTGTTTTCTTATGACACAAAATATAGTAGTGAAGGTTCCTACTTTGTCATTTTTCATTTACAAAAATGGATAATTACAATGGAATGAAGGTTACTGATAAAATTACAAAGTCTCGCCACTGGTCGTGTGTAAAGGCGGTAGCGAGGAATAGCCGCGTAAACGGTGTTCTGACTTATGCCTCTTGGAACATACACCTTCTCCCTCTCACTCTCTCCCCCTCTTTCTCTATGTAGTAAAAATTGATTTCTCACTATCTCACACCCACAAATATATGTTAAGCATTGCAACACATTTTCTTTTCATAGAATTGAGTCTACGGTAATTTCTTAGCACCAACTCACATTGATCTTGCTTTTAACCCCTGAAAATCTTCTACCCCGGAGGACTTCACCTCTTCCCCGACTCTGAAAATACAAATTCTACCTAGACCTCGCTATTTGTGGGGCTCGGTTGCTGTTAAACTTCTCCGGTGGTGCGATTTCAATGAAATCCGGAGGGGGGGGGGGGGGGGGGGGGGGGTGGGGAGCCCCTTTAATCTAAAAAAAATACAAATTTGATCATAAATATATGAAAAAAGGGAACAACCACAACTACCTTGGTATCTGCTTGGTATTAATATATTCTCTTTATAAAAAAAATGAGCTAAACCACATGTGTAGGCCATGGAAGTTTGCTTGTGGGTTGTAGTTCTGTTATCTTTGTGTATCATAAATGTTATTAAATGTATTTTGTTCTACATTATAGTACTTTTTATCTGCATGATGGAAAACACATATCCCTTGTTTTTTGTTTTGTTTATTACGACAGCTTAGGTTTTCATATGACTAAAATGTGGGCATAACAACTCATTAGGACTAACTGGTTGCACTAGCCATCTCATGTTTGAATAACAATTGTCTAAACAATAGAGATACGTATCAGTTACTAAATATAAGATATTTTAGCTTTTCTAGATTCATATATATATATCTAGACACATTTTAGTGTGTATTTTTATCGATTTCAATCTGTATCTAAATCACATTTCAAATAACTAAAACATCTTGTATTTCGGCAGAGCAGCCAGGAGACATGCTCTCCATGCCAGGCTGGACCAATGCTCGACAGGAGCAAGACAAGAAGGGTACGGGAACCGAGAGTGCGAGAGAGATCCCCTCGTACGTCCAAGGCAAGCACACACGTCGGAACGCAGCGATATTCCTGTGTTCCAGCATATCTGCGCGCCAGGTTGGCGATGACACATAAACACGCGGCTCAGCTCAACAACTAGCTAGCTATCTGCACCTGCACCGCGTCATCACTCCACAGTGTACGTACTTTGCTTAATACCGCCACATAACAGCTCATTATGGACAGAAAGCTCCGTGATCCCAGGGTTTTGTCTGTCAAGTGTTGCAAGATCAGAGCCAAGCAGCCTGATTACATCAAGGGATACTGTTGGAGAATGCACTACCAAAGTATAGTACAGGAGTACTAGTCGTATCAAGGAATGTCCCTGGGTCCTTGTCCTAAGCAGATCGATCAAGGGGTGGTTAATTAGCAGTTGGGCGCCGAGGTTGGCTGGCAGGGGCGTCAGCCACGGCATGGTTGGTCCAGTATTCAGGAACTGCTGAATGAGCACGCCTGGCTGTTCCTCCTGCCTCTGTGGAGACGAAGGAGAGAGCGTGCGTACACTTGCTGTTCTGGAGCGGCAGGGTGTGCTTGTGCGCGGGAAGGGATATGCCATGCCATGGTTGAGCTCAGCGAATTGGCCTTGCCACTTGCGATCAAGCTGGCTGTGTAGCTGTGGCATGTAAGTTCATCACGACCCAATCATTCTGGCAACAGTGATCGGGCACGCTTCTTGGCTGATCCGCGCCGCGCGCGTGGACATGCCGCTTCTACTTAAGCTAGCCGTACAGCTGTGGCATGCTGTGACTGTGTAACGCTTGAGAATATGTTCTTGTCTCGCAAGAAACGCTTTTCTGACAACTCCTGTGCCGTGCGTCCTCCATCAGCTACTCGAACAATCGAGATTGTTGTGAGAGCGATATGTTATAAACGATAGTAAATAAACGACGAAGAGCGGAATGATCAAACCAAAGGGGACACGAGATTTTAATGTGGAAAACCTCTCCAAACAAAGGAGAAGAAAAAACCACGGGCGCCAGCCAGCAAAACTTCACTATATCGGGGTGAGGTAGTGGTAAAACCCTAGGTCAACTACAGTCCGACCCGGAAACAACTCGTACCGTATCAAGTCGGCCTTTATCAGTATATACGAATTTGGATCACCACAAAATAACACTCCACCTTGACACAAATTCCATCTTGTAGCATGAACGAGAACTTCACCCTGAAACAACAAAGAAACACACCTTCGGCGCCAAATAGCCTCTTGGGCTAGACAGTGATATATACCAACTAAGCCCGAGCAAAGCTCGAACTTAGTAACAGGAACTGGCTTTGTCATCATATCAGCAGGATTATCATGAGTACTTATCTTGCATACCTTCAGCTTACCTTTTGCAACAACATCACGCACATAATGGTATTTGACGTCAATGTGCTTTGTTCTCTCATGGAACATCTGATCCTTAGTAAGGTAAATAGCACTCTGACTGTCACAAAACAGGTTAATGCAAGTATCATCTCCACAAAGCTCAGCAAACAAACCTTTCAACCAAACCGATTCTTTACATGCTTCAGCAATAGCCATGTACTCTGCTTCAGTGGTAGACTGGGCAACAACGGATTGCAACGTTGCCCTCCAACTCACGGCACAACCACCAAGCGTGAACACATAACCTGTGAGGGATCTTCTCTTATCCAAATCGGCAGCAAAATCTGAATCCACATGGTCTACGAGTCCCTCATCAATCTTGCCGAACTTAAGGCAAGCATTGGATGTGCCACAAAGGTACCTGAAAATCCCATCAAGAGTCGGCCTTTATCAGTATATACGAATTTGGATCACCACAAAATAACACGATAGTGAAGAATCTCGCGCGCTCCAACTTTTCAGGGTTTGCGGCGCCGAATAAAGATTTTTTTGGCTACCTCTGCACGTACGCACGTACGGCTTCAAATGCGCCATACCTAAAAACGTGGTCAACGGAGGAATGATCCCTCCCTTGACTTTACGTTGTTAGGTAGGTGAGATGTCCGGTTTATTCGAGTATGCCTCGACGCAGCCATTTAGGCGCAGCTGGGACTCGAACCCGGGCCGGCTAGGCGCGCACTCGCAGCCTCTGCCCACTGGGCTAGCACCCAGTTCTCAAATGCGCCATACCTAATCGACAAATCAGTGCAAACCATGAGCTTACGATGGTATTAGCACATTGATCTGCTCCAAGTTGCTGATATTTTACAAAGAGGAGATCGCACGATCGACCTTGCATCAACTTGCGCGTATTCTATCGGAGGATACGTATGATCGATCGGTCTTCTCTGATTGCCGTGCAAGTGCTAGCTAGCTAGGTAACCGATGATTATAATTTAGTGAGATCAATGGATTATTGGTTATCGATCGATCATGCATCTTGGGATTGGGAGGAGACTTCGATGAGGACTCGTACGTTGTCCTATGTACGTGGGCAAGCAACAGACGACACATCTGAGGCAATTTGCGATTACAAAACTGGTTTACTAGAATGATTCAAGGGTTTATATATGTATGAGGGAGCTTGCAGCTGACTGATGAATCTGTCATCGATCCTCATACTTCTGGCAGCTGGTACTGACGACGTACAACTCTCCCGTGGACCGTGTGATTGATCCAAGTGGATCGACCAAAAGGTAACTACTCCGTTGGCATGCACTGCTATGCAAGCTACCTCACGTAGCGGTTGTTGACTTGTTACAGATAGCTACGCATACGTTTGTAAACCCAGATGACCTACGTACTCATCGTCCATTAATTAAGTACAACGATCTCCTAACGGCGCCACTAGGATATAGATGATCCATTCTCGACCTTGGAAGCAGTCAAAAATGTCACGACAGATGAGTAAGATCTCCATGTATGCCCGTATCTTCCCAAAGCATCTCTTAATTCCCTTACAATCATGTATGCGCATATGAAATTAAAAAATAGCTCCGTATGTTCGGGACTAATGAATGAATGAATGGTGTCATCCTCACTCCACTGAGACATTGACAGGGCCATAATTTTGGCGGGAGATGCATTGACACGGGCAAGGAATTCGGCCCAGCTCAAATTGTTACTTAATCAGAGTTGAAAACCGGCTAGAGCTTACCATATTTGCAAGTCAATCATCAGATAAACCAAAGTGTCCATCTCAGCTGCAGCTGTGTACAGTGCAGTGTACTCCTCTTGATGGGATTCAAGGGTTTGACTTGGAGATATAGGTATGACACTACTCCTTGGGATGCATGGAATTCGGGAGTGTGTGGTAGCTTCGGTCGCTCGATCCACAAGTAAATTATTAGTACTAATCCTGGATCGACTTGTCTATATTATTCAGCTAGGTCAGGATGATGATGCAGTACAGCTAGCTAGCTGAAAACTGCTTTTGGTGACGATGTCATGCATTCCGCATTTCCGCGGTCTGCTATCAAGAGTTTGGTTTCGGTTTTTCGTCGTCATTTGGGCTGTCCGCGACGGTTGACAATTTTATGTACACCTAGCACAAATTTTTTGTGCGCCGGAATTCAGATGATTTGTTTAAGGTTTTTGCTCTATCCTATTGATCTATATATGGTTCTCTAAAATATGTAGGCGACCGTTAAGTCATGTACATACTCCACTTTGATCGATCGATCGATCGAGATACATACTCCACACAGCAAAAACAAAAGATCCATTCAGGCATTGTGTCTTCTGGCCCAAAGATATCTGAACACCTCCCTCGGCCCACTAAGACCTTACACACCATGCTATAGCAAAAGGGCCCGTTGGCTCGGAAACGAGGAAAAACAGGAAAAACGAAATCAACGTTTAATGAAAGCGCGTCTACAATCTAGACATTTTTTAGTGTTATATACATCCAATTTAGCAACAATTAATATGGATCAAATAAATTATGATTCAGGGTGAAGAGTAGCTCTAGAGTAAAAAAGCTAGAGTCACTAGCCAAACGCAAACCACGAGCGCGCACTCGTTGAAAGATGTGTGTTGAGACCGCCGTGCTTTGTTCTAGTTAGACACCGAGGTTAGGTACATATTCCAGGCAGCGTATATTATGCATCAGCACTGGGCAAGGCTAGCTTGCGCGCGCGTGAGTGCTCGCGCGGTCTCCGACCGGCGCACGTGCGCCACGTGGCCGTTCCGACAGCAACGGGAAGGAGGAAGAGGAGCTTGCCCCCGCCGTTGACATCGGTCTTATTAGAACGTAGCGATCAAGCTTATGTAATTATCCGATAGAATCATATCTTTGTATATTTGGTAGTTGCTGATTTGTAGGATCTAGATTGATCCATGTACTTGTAACCCAAGCCATCTTGGCTATATATACAGATGAGACCTCGGCCAGGTTTTGTATCGGCCTATAACGTGATAATTCACTTGGTATCAGAGCCCGATCCCGAAACTCTACCCTCCCCCTCTCAACCCTAGCCGCCATGGGCTCTTCCGGCGCTCTCTCTACCCAAACCACCGGCGCTATCGCCATGTCTCCGCTCACTCCTGCCACGTTCGCCAGCGCAATCACCGTGCGGCTCTCCCGGACCAACTTCCTGCTGTGGAAGTCACAGGTCGTCCCGACTCTGCGGGGCGCCAGCCTCTATGGCTACCTCGACGGCACTCAGGCGGCGCCGCCCAAGACGATCGTCGAAGGCGACGCGGCGCGCCAGGTCCCCAATCCAGCGTACGACCGCTGGTACCTCCAGGACCAATCCATCCTCGGCGGCCTCCGCTCCTCCATGCACGAGGACGTCCTCGCGCAGATCACCAGGGAGGAGACCTCTGCCGCCGTCTGGACCTCCCTCCATGCCATGTTCTCTGCGCAGAACGAAGGTAATGCCATCGGCATCCGCACTCAGCTCGCTAACTGTCGCCGCCACGATATGTCTGCCTCAGATTACTACCACAAGATGGTGACCATGGCGGACACCATGGCCAACATCGGCGAGCCCCTCAAGGATTCCGAGGTCATCAGCTACATCCTCGCCGGCATCGGGCCGGCCTACAACGACCTCTTCTCCGCCGTCACCATCCTCAGCAATACGCGGGTCGTCACTCTCAGCGAATTCTACGGCTATCTGCGCGCGCACGAGGCTCGCCTGGCCATGACGGTCGCGTCAGGCTCGGCGGAGTATCAGTCCTCCGCCAACGCCGTGACTCGCTCCAACGACACTCCGCCGCGCCGCAACGACAACAACAATCAAGGCCGCGGTGGCGGCCGTGGCGGCGGCGGTCGCGGTCGTGGCCGGGGGCGTGGCAACTTCAACAACAACGGCCCCCGGTGCCAGGTGTGCGGCAAGTACGGGCACACCGCTCTCCGCTGTCGCAACCGCTTCAACCACGCGTTTCAGCCGGAGGAGTACAACGGCGGTCAGGGCGGCAACCACCAAGGCGGTGGTAATTACCACGGTGGCAATGCTGCCGTGTACGGTGGTTATGGCGGCGGCCACGGTGGCTATGGCGGTGGCTATGGCGGCGGCCACGGTGGCTATGGCGGTGGCTATGGCGGCGGCCACGGAGGGCAAGGTGGCTATGGCAGCCACGGCGGGCACCACGCCGAGCCCTGGATCATGGACAGTGGCGCAACGGACCACATCACGGGCGACCTTGATCGCCTGACCTTCCAGGAGCGGTACCACGGCAACGAGCACGTTCATGTGGCGAATGGAGCAGGTTTGCCAATCTCTCACATTGGTCATTCACAAATTTCGGGCTTAGATAGAAACCTGTCTCTCCGTAATATTCTTCATGTGCCTAACATTAGTAAACATCTTCTTTCTGCTCATAAGCTCGTTTGCGATAATAACGTCTTTGTTGAACTTCATCCAACTTCTTTCTTTGTCAAGGATCGAGCCACGCGGAGAGTTCTGCTACACGGTAGAAGCAAGAACGGTCTCTACCCCATTCCACTCCATCGCCCATCCTCATCACCAGCTCGCCATGCCCTCTCCAGCGCCAAGGTCTCGTCGTCTCGGTGGCATCAGCGTTTTGGCCACCCTTCGTCTACAGTTGCTCGCTCCATAATAAAGTTGAATAAATTAGAGTCTTCCACAGAGTCCGAGTCGTCAGTGTGCGATGCTTGTCAGCGCGCCAAGAGTCATCAGCTCCCATATAATCGTTCTACTCGTGTTTCGTCTTTTCCTTTAGAACTTGTTCATTCGGATGTTTGGGGCCCTGCTATTGCATCCTCTAGTGGTTTTAAATATTATGTGAGTTTTGTGGATGATTTCAGTCGTTACACGTGGATTTATCTGATTAAACACAAATCTGATGTTGAGCAAATCTTCTATGATTTTCAGCACCATGTCGAGCGCCTCCTCAATACAAAAATTCGTGCAATTCAATCTGATTGGGGCGGTGAGTATCACCGCCTCCATACTTATTTTCAACGAACCGGCATCTCACATAGAGTCTCCTGCCCACACACCTCCCAACAAAACGGCGTCGCCGAACGAAAACATAGGCACATCGTCGAAACAGGCCTTGCTCTCCTTGCCCATTCCTCTCTTCCTGTTCGTTACTGGGATGAAGCATTCCTCACAGCCTGTTACCTAATCAATCGCATGCCTAGTCGCACCACCCAAAACCTACCACCTCTCACTCGCCTTCTCAAAATTTCACCTGATTACTCCTTCCTTAGAACCTTTGGCTGCGCCTGTTGGCCAAGCCTCCGCAAATATAACTCGCACAAACTCGACTACCGCTCTAAACTCTGCGTGTTTCTCGGTTATAGCTCCATGCACAAAGGCTATAAGTGCCTTGATCGTTCCACCGGCCGTCTCTATATCTCTCGCGACGTGGTGTTTGACGAGTCGTTCTTCCCTTTTGCGTCCACACAATCTTCCACAACCCCTACACCTCTGACTGAGTCTGTCCTATTCCCGCAATCTGAGCCCGCGATTGTGAATGATCATGCGAGTAGATATGACTTAACCTTGCTCTTTCCCATGCAAACTGTCTCTGTTGCAGGATCCCCTCCATCGCCGATCGACGTCCCGACGCCATGCAGGGATCCCGCGTCGCCATGCAGTGCTGGGCCGCCAGCCTCGCCTTCCCCAGCACCCACGTCGCCATCCTCGACTGCTGCTGGGCCGGCCCGTTCGGCTCCGGCTGCCTCCCCGAGCCGCGCCTCCCTGCGTCGACGGCCACGCCCGTCGTGCAAGATCAGGCCCCGACTCCGTCCGCGCCATCGACCTCTACTGCACCTCCTGCTCGGACTGTTCGTACGCGTGCCCAGACGGGTCATGCGCGCCCCAAGAACTTCACCGATGGCACTGTCCGGTATAACCCCTATCGCCGGGCATTTTTCGCGGCTCCCTCCACTCATCATCATGCCTTGGCCGAGCCTGAGTGGCGTTCGGCTATGGAAGCTGAGTTTCGAGCACTTCAGCAAAACCAAACTTGGCGGCTCGTCCCTCGTCCCGCCCGAGCAAATGTGGTTGGCAGCAAATGGGTGTTCAAGCTGAAATATCGTCCCGATGGCTCCGTTGATAAACATAAAGCCCGGCTAGTGGCTCGTGGTTTCACCCAACGTTTTGGTGTGGATTATGAAGACACGTTTTCTCCAGTTGTTAAGCCTGCTACTGTCCGGTTGGTGCTCTCCTTAGCAGTGTCTCGTGGTTGGCACCTTCGTCAGATTGATGTCAACAATGCCTTCTTGCACGGTTTTCTTGATGAGGAGGTGTATATGCAGCCCCCGGGTTTTGAAGATCCTCAACATCCGTCTTATGTTTGCAAATTACAGAAGGCTTTGTATGGTTTGAAACAATCTCCAAGAGCTTGGTACTCTCGGCTCAGTGACAAGCTTCAACAACTTGGCTTTCTTCCATCTCGGGCGGACACTTCCCTGTTTATCCTCCATCAAGGTGATGTTCAGATTCATGTGCTTGTGTATGTGGATGATATAGTCATTGCTGGGTCTTCCTCCTCCATTGTTGATGCTCTTCTGCGCCAGCTCTCAGCCTCGTTTCCTCTCAAGGATTTAGGCCGTCTCAACTATTTTTTGGGGATTGAGGTCACTCACAATTCAGGGGGAATAGTTCTGTCTCAGCACAAATATGCTATGGATTTGTTGCATCGTGGTCTCATGGAGAATTGTAAGAGTGTATCAACCCCTATGTCTGTTACTGATAAGCTTGGTCGTGACAGTGGCACGCCTCTCAGCTCCGAGGATGCGTTCAAGTACAGAAGTATGGTTGGAGGGCTGCAATATCTCACTTTGACACGCCCGGACATCTCATATTCAGTAAACAAAGTGTGTCAGTTTCTGTCTGCACCAACTGATGTTCACTGGGAGGCGGTAAAACGCATCTTGCGCTATATAAAAGGGACTGTGTCTACAGGTCTCAAGATTCAGCGTTCTCGCTCCAGTTTGTTGAGCGTTTTCACAGATGCAGATTGGGCAGGCTGCACGGATGATCGTAGATCAACAGGAGGTTTTGATGTGTTCTTCGGTTCTAATCTTATCTCATGGAGCTCTCGGAAGCAACCGACCGTTTCTAGGTCAAGCACAGAGGCGGAATACAAAGCTTTGGCAAATGGAACTGCAGAAGTGTCTTGGATACAATCCTTGTTGAAAGAGCTATACATTATGCAACCTAGAGCACCTGTGTTGTGGTGTGATAACCTTGGAGCCACATACCTAACAGCTAATCCAGTTTTTCACGCTCGGATGAAGCACATAGAGGTGGACTTTCATTTTGTCAGAGAGAAGGTTGCCATGGGTGCACTCGATGTGCGATTTGTATCTTCTGCAGATCAGGTGGCTGATGGTTTTACGAAACCAGTCACGGTTCAAATGCTTGATCGTTTAAGGCACAATCTCAACCTTTATAGTGGCTGATCTTGAGGGGGAATATTAGAACGTAGCGATCAAGCTTATGTAATTATCCGATAGAATCATATCTTTGTATATTTGGTAGTTGCTGATTTGTAGGATCTAGATTGATCCATGTACTTGTAACCCAAGCCATCTTGGCTATATATACAGATGAGACCTCGGCCAGGTTTTGTATCGGCCTATAACGTGATAATTCACTGGTCTAACCGCCTGCCTCCGCCGCCCGCGACCGCCTCGCCGTCCCACCCTTCTCAAATCCCTACCTCCGTCGGTCCGCCGCCGCCCCCAACCATCCCTCTAAACCACCCCACCACCACAAGATCTCGTCGCCGGCGAGCACCCCCACCCCTCGTTAAGTCTCTCTTCAACAGCCGCCTTCTCCGCCGCGCCTCCACGCCGGCGTCGCCGGCGCCGTCTCGGCCTGGGAATCCATCCTCGACGGCCGCCTTCTCCGCCGCGGCCATCCACGGCTCTGCGGCTCCGGCTCGGCCTGGCCCCGTCCGAATCGGTGGAGAATTGGGCACGGGAGCGTGCAAGGAAAAGAGGAAGAAGAAAGGAAGGAAGAAGAAGCCCCACCCACGCGACCCACGCACGCCCTCGCGTGCACGCGAGACCAAGCGACTGCTCGCGCGCTCGTCACGTAGCAAATCCTGTCAGCACTCTGCGCACGTCATGATTGATCAACCATGTGTGCATGAACAGTTGATGGAGCACCCTGTTCTGCGGCACCCGAGCGAAGAATACCGCTTCAACTTTCCAAAAAAGAATGCGGCGCCGAGAATGCATTAAATTTGGCCTCCATGCACGCGCGGCGCGCGCCGTACCTAATTCATAAGTTAGAGCTAATGATGAGCTTGTGATTGTGCATTGACCCTTATCAAGTTGGTGATATTTTACACGTCGTATGGGTATGGCCGATCGATCATCAAGTTGCTCTATTGAGGGAGAATGCGGCCGCATGGTCTTCCCTTACTTGATTGATGCCATGTTGTGCAAGTGATAATGAATTTAGTACAATCAATTCATTATTATACATTGATCTGCTTTTGATTGGGATTATCACTGCTGGTACGTCCTCGTCGTACGTGGGCGAACAACAGACGACACATCTGAGGCGACTTAACAGTTGTCACTAGAAAAATAGTTTACTTCTCCCTCCCAGAAAAAGAAAGCTATATATTCTCTTTGTCTGAAAATAATAAAAAAGGGAAATTGTATACTAGTAGAATGATTCAAGTGTATGAATAGTTGGCTTGCACCTGACTGATTAATATAACATTGATCAATCCGCATAGTTCACAGCTGGTGCTGATGTCAACTCACCCGTGGACCATCTGTGTGTGTGTGTGTCTTTGTTTTTTGACAAGGGACCTTGTGATTGATCCACATGGATGTAACTGTAGTAAGAGAGGAGATTTTACCTCCCAAGCTATAGTGATCCCTATATTTTGAAAAATTCAAAAATCTTATTTACATTTTTTTTGAAAAGTTGGGGTTGTTCTCAGTGATGTATTTCACAAACATGCAAAATTTCAATTTGAAATACTTCGTATTTGAGCTACAAAATATGAAAAATGTACATATATGACTATAGTGAACAATGCACATTTTCAAATATACAGAATTTATCATTATTCTATAGTCCATAATACAATAATGCTGCGCTGTGATTTTGCATACTTATAAGATATATATCATTGACTACACCTCATTTTTTTTTTGAAAATTTTAAATATTCTTTTTGAATTTTCTAGAGCAAATATATGACTGGACCTCGGGAGTCAGAGTGACTTTTTGTGCAACTGTAGCACTGTACCACTCCCTCCATTTCTTAAAAGAAGGAGTACAAATTTTGATCAAAGTCAAATAATGTAAAAAAAATGCGTTTATGAAAAAATTAATATCTACAATGTTAAATAAATATAATTAAATATATAATGAAACGTATTTTCATATTATATATATAGTTTTATAATGGTCAATGATTTCCCTACAACGTTTCAAAGTTAAAATTGAATGATTTCTTGAAAAACATATAACTTTTTTTTTGAGAAATACATACGTAAATACTTGACACACTTGGTCAAGAAAGTCGACGTTGGCATGCATTGCTACGCAAGCCACCTCAGTTAGCGGGTTCTTAACTTGTTAGAGATAGGTACGATACGCCTTTCCATGGCGTATTCATGAAAAAAGAGATAGCTACGATACTTTTGTAAACACGAATGAACTCCCTACTGCTCGCCGTAAATTGATTCCATCAATCTTCTGACAGCGCCACAAGGATATAGATGATCCATTCTCGACCTTGGCAGCCGTAAAATATGTCACGACAAATAACTAAGATCTCCATGTATGCAGGTATCTTCCGAATGGATCTCTTAATTCCCATGCAAGCAAGATGCACATATGAAATTTAAAATATAGCTCCATATGTTTAGGACTAATGAATGATCGATAAATATGAATGGTGTCATCCTCACTCAGTTGAGACATGGGCAGAATTTTGGTGGGAGATGCATTGACACGGGCAAGGAATTCGGCCCAGCTCAAATTACTCGATCAGAGTTCAATACCAGCTAGCGCTTACCATATTTGCAAGTCAATCAACAGATAAACCAAAGTGCCGATCTGAGTTGCAGCTGCGGTACAGTAGACTCCTCAGAATGGAATTCAAGGGTTTGACTTGGAAATATGTGGTACTACTACTCCTGATGGAATTCCGGAGTGTGTCGTAGCTTCAAGTCGCTGAATCCACAATTAAACTATTAGTACTAATCATGGAACGAGTTGTCTATATTACTAGAAAGATACCCCGCGCGTTACGGCGAAAATCTCTTGAAAAAATATTGTGTAAATAAAGGCATATAAAACCCATGAAACATGAAGTTGTTTATAAAAGATATGGAAGATTCAATTGTCGAAAGGCTAAATTTAATTGACATGATTTTCTTTTGTATTTGATGATTAAAAACTGGTGACGTGAACAATTAGATGCATGAAAAGTAGATGACGTGGATATGTTGCGTGCAAGAAAATATTGGCATTAATGAAAAGAAGTGGGATGACATGTACATTTAGTTGGCTAAGAGAATGGATGATGTGGATGACTTGCATGTTGAGATAGAAAAATAATTAATGCATGTTAGTGAGGTTTTGTTTTATAAGAGGTATAGATAGATTGGGCTAGGTCAGATGATGGTATAGTCCAGCTAGCTAGCTGAACCTGCTTTTGGTGAGGTTGTCATGCATTCTGTGGGCTCTCGTTCTCGCTATCCAGTTTTGGGTTTGGGGTTTTCATCGTGATTTGAGCTATCTGAAATGATAACACTATTTTTGTCTTCCTAACAGGAACTATTTGCGCGTCGAAGTCCAGATAGTTTATTTTAAAATTTGCGTCACAATATAGTTCTCTAAATCAGGAAAAAAGTTACTTTTTAGTGAACGATACGGCCATATTCATAGACATAGTACATCATATCAAAACTACACACGATAACACATTATACAGTTATCTTTGTACTTGAAAGGAGGCAAAAGATTTGTCTACTCTATTGATTAAGAAGAAGAAATTTGCAAAAAATAATTAAAGAAAAAACGACAAAAAATGATATACCAGACCGGATGATCTAACACCAAAACCGAAGATAATACGCCATGACTGCTATAGGAGGAGATATTCATTGTATTTGTATTGATTATTAAATACCTCAGTTGTTTGAGAAACTTTATGAATGGTTATTCTAAAGTTGTCCGAAATTGTAGTTCATGTGAGTACATACGTGAATATTAGAGTAACACATATATTGGTTGATGACTATGTTTCGCAAGTAATAGGATGTCAAAACAATAATGTGGAAACATGTCATAAACATGTGGTTAGACTTGCCCAACTTGAAACATAGCAATAATTCTCTCTCAACACAATGTTTACATTTTGTTCTTAGACGTGAAACTATCACATATATTTGAGAGGAATCAATCTAAATTATGGGTTATCGAACACTACACCTTAAGTTAGTAATTATAAAGGCAAGTTTCAGTTTGTTCATGAAGCATGGTACGAGTTGTCAGTCAATATGAGATTTTCCCCTCTCTGTGTGAGAGAGATATCTATGGACACATCGAGTGATCAGATCTAAAAACGCATCGTCGTGCCACTTTAAGTTAATAGTTAACCAAGGAAGGTATATCAAATCATGAGATCGAGAACGAGTGAGGATGCCCAAATATCGAGATGCGGAGGGAATGACATGTACATAACGTTGTGATGTTTCATCCGGTATGATCTTTCTATATGTTTAAGAGTTGTCATGTATTGCTAGAGTCTGTTACTAACAATTGACCAAGTAGGTGTACTCGCGTCATGTAAATGTGCTTAAACCTATAGGGCCACATTGAAAGCCTAGTTCGGATTACGATCCAGATCGAAATGAGCAAGGAGTCCTGATGGATCTCTAATGTCTATACCCATTATGGTGGTCTATATAAATGACAGGGGGCCTTCTGTTTTAGGCTTCCTCAATATGTACCACCCACCACCATAGCGGCCACCTCTCCCACGCTCTAGCCGCCTACGCTGACCTAGCAATCCGTAATGCGACGATTTCACTCCGTACATGTGGATAACTTAGAACTGTTGCGTTTGTATCGCTTGGACGAACCGCATGATAGGAGTTGTTCCTGAAATGTCGGGACGTGGACAAGTGTAGTACGACTACACTACCTGATGTGCCTCATCGATTTCCGCAACATTGTTTCTAGTGGTAATCTCATGTCCTATAACTACAATAATTCGTGTTTACGTGATAGGAAATCTTATTTTACATTTAGTGTAGCCTACCTGTTTCGTAAGGAAACGAGATCTGACGAGTATTGCGGAGAACTAGCTAAAAATATGGTGAAGATACAAGATTGTTCGAATTACGCATTGGTGAGTGGCCCATGCATATACCTGGTAGAACTAGTTGAAAACATGTTTTTATTGTTGCCCGGTCCATTTGGTTCCTACAGAAGCCACCCAAGCTCCTCCACCACTGACCAAAACTCTGACAACATTTGTTCGAAGTGAAACATAGTTGTGAATAACATGGCTGCCCACGTCTTCAACGACATGGTTGTTGTGGCCGGGATGGTTTGAGCAATGCCTTAGCTGAGCTTGCCAGAAAGTTCGGAAGAAGGAGACAATCAGCCTCATGCAAGGTAGTGGGGCATGGCCATGGATGCAGATATAGTAAGTCGAAACAAATAATTGCTCAATGTAGTGAGGGAGGCATTGATCCCGTGGTCATATGCTCCTGGTATAATAATAATAACTAACGTTTCTAAAAATTCTGAAAGAATTGGAGACGAACATATACAAATGTTTTACATACGTACCAATTTTCGTGGTGAAATGACATCTTGACTGTTATGTGCGAAAAGACAATTCACTGGAAAATAAGATTTCAAAAAATATGTTTTTAGAGCACTGATTTTGTTATTTTTGCACAGAGCATCACACATGTCATTTCATCACGAAACTTGGCACGTATTTAGAAAACATGTATATGTCGTCACCCATTTTTTTCTGAAATTTTTGAGACGGTTTACTATATTTTTTATTTTTTTATTATACCAGAAGCATATGAGCTCAGTAGAGAATTTGAATTTACGCAATGTAGTATAGTAACTAGCTTGCAAAACCTTGCCATACCCGAGTTTGAAAAATTATTGTGCAATACCCGAGTTTAAGTCTCAATGAGGCATGGGCCTTTATATTTTTCTGGGGGGCTGTATAGGCCTTCCTGCCTAAAGGATGTGTCATCCTCTCTCTCTCGGCCTACTAATAAATCGGCCCAGTACAATGAGAAGGATATTACTTTGGACCCTCAGAGACCAATGCGGAAGATTTTGAATTTTCAAACTCAAAAAGTGCTACAGCACAACATCATGTAAGCTTTCCTTAAAATAAACCATGCAAGCTCCCCCGTTGAAAAGAAATAATGCAAGCTATAGCAGTAACGCGCGCTGGCTCTCCCAGTACAAGGAGAACGATGCTACTTGGCCCAGAGCAATGCGTAGCCCCAGTGTGCAGTCTGAAAAATGTAGGCTGTCATAGCACAAGCACACGTACGCTCTCTTTTCTACATACGTACTGTAGTATATATTTTTTGCAGCGATGATCGTTCTCATGGAGTCCTGTTCTCGTAAAGACAAGCGCCGACGGGAACTCTAACATACACGTGTTTGGTTGGAAATTGGAAGCGAAACACAGCTCCGACAATTTACAGCCTGATGCCACAGGATTACGGAAACTATATCCCGTACAAAACACAGACGGATCGATGGAGCATACGGACACGGCATATATAGCAGTGGAGTGAAGAATGAAACACGCGGAGGCGGAGCTACGACGTACGCGTTCGTGGGTCGGGCATGCTTAGCGTGGGTCTCATGTTTAACGCGCCGACTGCGTGCACACGTACGGTGACACGGTCGACTTGTGCGCACGTGGCCTTGCCCTGTCGGTGGATCGGCCTGCGACGCGCGCTGTTTGCCTGACGATCTACAGTCGAAGAAAGCCCGAAATGTCGAATGAGCTGCTATTAATAACACTGGTGATCTGATCTGTCAGTCTTCACGTTGTGTTACTCGTGGGCTCTGATTCATCTCAACGCGTATATATACAAATTGGAGAGCTCCGTTTATGTTGTCTAATCTAATCCATGGGCGAAGCATTGATTCTAGAAAGGGATCCCCAATGATCATCAAGCACAGTGGCGGACCTAGGATATTTTGAAGCCCGGACAAACAGTAAATTTAAGGGCATATAATGATATTTTTAGCCTAAGAAAACAGTAAATACAGTACAAATACACTACGTCGGACGACCGGTAGCCCGGGCAAGTGCCAGGTAATAGGGGCGCTGCGTCCCCCACTGATCAAGCATGAGACAGAGATACGAAATCTCTATACAGTCTCCTCTCCGTCTCCACGCGCGCAGTCATGGAAGCTACCTACACACGGTTGCAAC
This sequence comes from Poa pratensis, assembly GCA_947311845.1. Classification (NCBI taxonomy): domain Eukaryota; kingdom Viridiplantae; phylum Streptophyta; class Magnoliopsida; order Poales; family Poaceae; genus Poa; species Poa pratensis. The sequence continues at coordinate 17,863,753 of CAMZMU010000109.1, forward strand.
GCTCGGTAGTTTGCAACGAATGGCTCGCCGGCCCTGCCTGCCTGATCTGTGCATAGTCAGCGTGTCACGTACTCACTCACTTTATACGCTTGGGACATGCTCCGACATCATTTTCACAACAATCCGGAAATCCCTTGGGTTTTTTTATAAATGGGGTGTGGATCCCCGGCATCAAAACGTTGCAAGAAGCCTAGCATTATTGCATAGTTTAAATGTTATAGTGTTTACAAATCACGGATCACTCAAAGTATAGACACAAAAAATAAACCACTCAAGAACAAGGGCTATAAACATCTAATGCAGCCACCCAGACCGGCACAAGATAGTTCGAACGACCGTCATCATTCAAGTACAACCGGAATGAATGAGTCCCGCTGCTCTGGGAGGAGAAGGAAAAACCACATGTGGATTCAACAGACCGTCTTGTTGATAACATGCAAGTAATGAACAACTTCATTTCAAAGGAATTTGACATCCTGGAACTCTGGAGCCTGCGTCTAATTGAATAACTGATGTACTGCAGAAGTCGAAATTCACAACCGGCTGCTCACCAAAAACGAGACTTATTGGGCGAAATGTGTTTGGTTGGAGATCGTAGATGGCTTACATTGGTCAAAATAAGGTGGAATTCGTTGAACAAAACTTGCAAAAAAAAAAAGTTCCCTATTGAAACCCTACACGCCTGTTATTACATACTCAAGATATTTATAGGTTTATCCAAGTGTTGCAAAAAATTAGTAGGCAACACAGCTTGAGCAAATTTTGTCCTGACATCTAGGATCCAGAAGTAATTTGTCGAACAAAATTTGCCAAAAAAAAAAGTGGCCCACTGATTTTATCTTAATTAAGCCGCTAAATTTGAATGGAACTCATCAGATCTATACATTTTACGGATTTGTTTTTCTACAAGAAAAGGCAGAATTGGAGGTCCTCGTACAGAGATAAAATTGTTGAGTTTTTTCTTTGAGATACACGGATTAATGACTAGTCTGCTTGACTTCCGTTAGCTGTGTTGTTCTTTTTCCTATCTTGGGCAAGAAGCCAAGGGTCAGAACGTCAGATCCTGGATGTCGTCGTCAACAAGTTTCAGATCGATCTGTGTCGTCGATTAGAAACAATATATTTCACGGTCGCCTTATCTGCCATTGGTACTCCATCAAGCCTCGCGGCTTACGTAGGTCTGTCACGATTCAAGATCGCAGGGAGCAGCAACTCAGCAGAGGCGGTGGGCAGATGACGATGGTGGTGGACAGGCAGTACTGTGCGCCGTATGAGACCACGTTCACGGTGGCCAGGCCGAGATTCAGATCGACGACGGTTAGGATGACTCCAACGGGGCGACGCATCGAGTCCGTTTCTGTCCGTTTGGGAAAATCCAGGGCCCAACGGGGCGACGCATTCGGACATGGGTCCATTTTTCTGTCCGTTTTGTGTCCGGGCCGACGCATCCTGGCCCAAATTTGGGTCACCGATGCGTCGGGGACGGACAGAAACGGAGACAAAACGCGTCCGCTGCGTCCGCGCACATCCTCCCCTGTCCGCACGCTGCCCCACTTGCCAGCCACACAAATCTCCTCTCTCCTCCCCCCACCTACCCCACTGTTCTCTCTCCTGCAAAAATCCCCACCACATTGCGCACGGCGGCGAGACACCAGAGCTCCTTCCCCACATGCCCCCGTCGCCGCCGGCCAGGAGCTCGTGCGTTGAGCCGGCCGCCGTCGCCGCCTCCAAGGTGGCCGCCCTCGGCGCGCTCCGCCACGAGGTGCTGCGTGCGCGCAGGGCGTGGCCTCCATCCACGGCGCCGGCCCTCGGGATGCTTCGACCCAGCGCGGCCCAGCGTGTCGACGAAGAAGCTCTTGCCCAGCAGCACGGCCGTGGTGGTGCTGCTCTCTCTTGATTTCTACTTCCCTGCTCTCTCTCCTCTAGCGTGAACCAGCTCCTGCTCTCTCTTGCTTTCTTCTGCCGCTGCTGTCTCCGGCTCAAGCGGGTTTGGCCATGCGGTACTAGCTACTTCCTGGAGCTGGATCGATCTTCCTGGAGATGGCGATTGGAGCTTTTTTGTTGTTGGAATTGGAGCTTTTATGCATCTTTCTGCTGCCGATAAAATTGCAGATGAGCAAAATCGAGCCAAGAAGATACTCTTTTCTGCATCTTGATTGTTTTTTCTCTCTATTTTCTTGTATCAATTATTATCTCCAAATTTGTTAGCTCTTTTGTGTTCAAAAGAAAAGGGAAAAAATCGAGTTGTCCGCACTGTGTCAAATGCGTCGGGTCTCCCGTTGGGGGCACTCGCAAAATCGAGTTGTCCGACCCTTGTCCGCCCGGCCGGACCACGACGCAAACGGACCAAATGGCCTGTCCGTTTGCGTCGCCCCGTTGGAGTCATCCTTAGAGCATCTCCACTCGCGGCGCCCAAACGCCTTTGGGGCGTGCCGGACACAAAATCGCCCCGACTCGCGGCGCCCAAACGCGAATTCGGTCCGGCGCGGCCCAGTTTTGTGTCCGGCACGCCCAGCCCACACCCTCAACTTGGGGAGGCTTGGGACGGCCCCGGACGGAAGGAAACGCGACGCCACGTCGGCCTCCGACGCGCGGGCCACGCCTGGCAGTGAGACGGCGATCGCAATAAGTGCCGGCTTCCCCCAATTCGTCCACAAAAATCGCATTTCCCCCGCCATCTCCTCCCGCCAAAAGAAAAACCCTCGCGCCGCGGCGGCTCCATGGCGCCGCCGGCACCCAAGGGGGCAGCGAAGACGAAGGCGGCGGGGAAGACGCTGGGCGTCAAGCGCAAGACCCCCCCCCCCCCCCCGCCCAGGGAGAAGCCGGAGGAGATGAGGCAGGAGGATTGGGACCTCGACGTACTCCGGCACCGATTGGACACGCAGAGCCGTGCCGGGCGCCGCGTGAAGCAGAATGAGAGGAAACGGCTCGGCACGGCGGCGCCATTGACGGCAAGGAAGATCGCCGCCATGAACAAGACCGTCGCCGCCTTGAACCAAGCATTCGCCTTGGGAGGAAGCCAAGAGAGCAGCGCCACTCTACGATGCAAGGTCGGCGGCTCGCCGTCGAATTCCTCCTTCTTCGCCGACAGCGCCGCCGCCACGCCTCGCACCAGGTTCTCCCCCGAGTACGGCGACAGCCGGCATCACGGCGGCTTCGACCCCAACGTCATCTTCCTTCTTGTGGCCTGGATCTAAACCACCCCGTCGATCTGAATTCGCCGGCGATGCGGATAGATCCCGCCGTCCAAACGGCCGCCGGTCGGAGCCTTTCATTCGACGCGGGCGCCTCCCATGTGATCGACGGAATGACTCCCGACGCCCCGGAGCTCATGCAGGTATGAACCCGCATTTTGTAGCCATGGCATGTACAAATAGACGTGTGCATAGGCGAGTCGTGGCTACCGGCCTTGCTCCTTGTGTGTAGGAGACCGCCCATATCATGGACGACATCATCAACGACAACGCCCGGGCGGAGGATGACGACGACGGGTTCGACGAGGATGAGGAGTACTACGAGGACGACGACGAGGACGGCGCCGAGGTCGAGGAGGAGGGGGTGGTGACCGACGCTGTGGTCGGCGAGCAGGCGGCGAAGAAGAAGAAGGGTAGCCGCGGCACAATCTGGACGACCAAGGAAGACGAGTGCATGGTCGAATCATGGAAGGCCATTACTACCGGCGAGATCACCGGCACAAACCAGTCGAGCACCGCCTACTGGTCCCGGATCAAGGATGAGTTCGACGAGCGCCAGTTCACCAAGGACTTCTACAAGGTGAGCATGGTGCGCGGCCAAGGCGCCATCGAGCATAGGTGGCGCATCGTCCAACGCCTCGTCAACAAGTTCCACGGCTGCCACGAGAACATCGTCGATCGGAAGGAGAGCGGGAAGGGCCCGGCGGATCAGGTGACCGTCGGTTTGCGATCCCCTTGTTGTTTTGTTGCTTAAGTACAATTGTGATCGTCTTCGGCTTGCTTTGTTGTAGGTCATCGACGCCCTTGTGTTGTACAAATCCATCAACAAGGAGAAAGACTTCAAGTTGATGCATTGCTACAAGCTTCTCCAAAGTTGTGAGAAATGGAAGGCACACCGGCGGACTTTGAACAAGAACGGCCGCGCCGACCTCAACGCCGATCCCCAAAACTCGGAGGGGCGGCCAATCGGGAACAAGAAGGCGAAAGCGGCCTTGGCAGCGGCGGCAAAGACGGACAGAGTGCAGTCGTCCATCGACAAGGTCCTCGCCGATGTTTGCTCCAACTCGAGCTTGAGGCGCGAGGAGAACAACGCAAGGTGGGCGACCTTGATGCAGAAGGCCGACGTCAAGATCATTCTCGAGCAGAAGAAAGCCCCGTCAAGAAGAGGAGTCAGGACTTCACGATCTTGACGGCCGACGTCTCCAACTTGGACCCGCTAGCGAGGGCGGCGCACAACATGTATTGCGCCGCGATCCTGCAAGAGCTTGGGCTCGTTCCGCCCGAGAACGGCGCCGAGAACGACGGCAACCACGGCGCCAAGACCGGCCACGGCGCGGACGGCCAGGTCGACGATGACCCTGACATGATCGCCGATGACCCCGACATGACTCAGCCCGGCTATGGCTACGTGCCCCAGCCCGGTGACAACATCTAGATCGGCGACGACGACGGCGGTGGCGACAAGCATTGCCCGGCGTATTTTGGCGACATATTTTGGCGTAGTGTATTTTGGCGGCACATTCGAATTTGGGCGCGATTTGGGCGCCGCGAGTGGGGAGCGAGGGCGCCCAAATGCGCCAAGTAGTCCGGACGACGCCCAAACGGCCTGTCCGGAAGGCGTTTGGGCGGCCGTTTGGGCGCCGCGAGTGGAGATGCTCTTACGGACGCCGGCGGCGCGGAGGTGATGCAGGTGAAGCACACCTTCTTCAGCTACCTCGAACAGTTCGTCATTCACGACACCGCGTCGCGCCGGCCCGACGTAACCGTGCAGCAGTCGCCTTTGAAGGGACACGGCGGCACGAGGTTGGACGCGTTCAGGGGCGAGAGCACGAGCCACTACAGGAATCGCCCCATACGCCGACGGCTGGAAGCCGTCGGCACAGGCAGGCTTGCCCTCGGCGTATGTATACGCCGACGGCCGCCGTCGGCGTCTGGCCCTCGGCGTTAGATACGCCGAGGGCAAGTCCAGGCCGTCGGCGTACAAAAGCCTTCGGCGAATAGGGGTGGGGCCCACGACAGGAATCTGACAATGCACAGCCTACGCCGAGGGCAAAACCGTCGGCGTACAGATACACGTGTCAGGATCTGGGAGCTCTTCTGGCAGCCATACACCGACGGCATTGCCGTCGGCATAGGTGTGACCGGCTGCCAGATTTTTTTTTCCTGCTGGCAGCTTGTTTTTAGTAAAAATTACAGCAAATTAATAGCAACATGACAGCAAACAGTATCACAATAAGATCACACATAGGCTAATATCAAAATGACAACAAACAATATCACAGACAAACAAGATCACAAGCAAAATATGAAGCAAAATGCTATATCATCAAGTAGATACACACATAGGACTATCATCCTACATCTAGGGCGGCGACGGGATGAGCCCCATCTCTCCCCCGGTGAGAAGAGGCGACCGATGGCTCGGCGTAGCAGTAGAAGCACCAGAAGAAGCAACAGGCGAAGCAGCAGCCGAAGCACCACGCGAAGCACCAGGAGAAGGACCACCGGAATGTACCGGTGTAATCTCACGGGAACCCGGGGAAGCACCAGGCGAACGACCACCATCGCGATCAAACGGGATGATCTGATGCGAACCCGTTGTGTCACTAGGAGAAGCAGAACCGGAGTGCTCATTCTCCGAACATCCCGTTCCCTACATGTTTGAGCAAGAGTTAGCAACTTGCGAGGCAAACGAAAGCGGTAACCGGTGGTTTGGCAAAGAACTTACCGGGGTCGTTGAGTAGTATGTGAGAGCGAATGTTTCCCTCGATGGAAACCGTGGGCTAGGCCCCGGCCTAGGAGGCCGCTCTCCTGACACGGAGACCCACACTCTAGTGCTCATAAACGTCACCACCGACTGTAAGATAGTTTAGATGTCAGACGTTGCAGAAATAGAGGTTCAAACTAGGGTAAGTGGGACTTGTCATGTTTTGCAAAAATAAAGGTTGAAACTTACAGCTGACACCAACTCTTGGTACGAGTCGTAGGCATCACGACTCCGCTCCCACTCTTCATAGGCGTGGTCATACTCGGTATGAGCGGAAGCATAGGCCGCCTCGAAATCGGGCTACAATTTCAAAAATACTGAATATCGTCAACTTAGCCATGCAGGAACAAATGTCAGAAACAGGATAAAAATGACAAAAACTTACATCGATGGAGGTGGAGGTGGCGGTGGATCGACGAGGCGGGATAACAGAGCTGTCGGCAGGGAGGAGGGTAGCTTTGATACGCGTGAAGCTCATGGCAGGCCTGACCTTCATAGGCAGAACGCGCGTACGACCATGCTGCAATCCGTGCCCCGCCAAGACCACCGAATTCTCGCCAGTCGCCTCGCGAATGGGGTCATCCACCTCTCGGTGAAAATGCTTGCAGTAGGCATCCAAGTCCTCCTTGGCATTGCCGTAGTACTGGGGAGACGAGGGCTGAGGCTGACTTTTATCGAGCTTCTTCTCCTTCATCTGGCGCCACGTTTCCAACTCAGTTTTCGGCTCCCCGGTATCGGCCTCCTGCATCGTGAATACAAATTTTATGTGTATCAAGTAGGAACACAAGTAGGAACATGACGGGAAATAAATGCAGATCGTTCCATATATATACCAGCTTTTCCTTAAAGCGGTCGATGTTGTGGTTTCTTGCACTGTGTGTTCCTTCGTTGCCTCGGTTTGCCTTGTTCCGCTTGCTCACGACGTCAAACTCGGGGTCGCCCTGACCCACCTCGTAACCAACGCCTCTCATCCGTCTTCTTTGTTGTCGGCCCACTTAGGGGCAACCTAAAAATGCAATACTCAATTTCAAGAACAGATAATGCAATGGCAACTTAGCAGCAATATAGAATCACATTGACAGTTACTTACCGACAGGTAATCCTCCTTCGTCAGATTTGGCCGCTTCTTGACATTTTCCGCCTTCGTGGTGGTTTTGCCCTTCTCAGCCAAGAAGTTATTGGTGGTCGTTTGCTTTTGGTTGTAAAACTGCTGTGGTGTCAACCTCGCACAAGCCCCAAGCAAAATCCTATCCGCGCTTGCCTTATGCTCCAGGAGCACACGATAATGCCCGCTACAATCATGCATAACAAAATTATGAGTCATGAGTTAGCACGGTGGGGTCATGAACTATGAATGAAACTTGAGAAATAAGTCTTACCCAAAACTTGTTGATCACAGCGTCAGAAGCTTTCCCGAAGCCCGGACAATCAGCAGCCTCATAGTCCGCCCAAGTATAGGCTAGCTTCTTCTCGCCGCCAATACTTCCTAATCAGAGCTCCAATCATGCTCGAAGGGGTGCGGGGAGGCTTAACATCCCATTTCCAATTGCTGCACAATAATCAAACATTAGTACATATGCCAAATTGTTATGCCCAAAATGAAATTACATGTTCAAAATTACAAATTTTGTACACTTACTCAATGTCGTTAGGCTTAATGAGGGCTTTTGCCTCCTCAGTTTTAGGCTCCTTGTCCTCATTGGGGACTTTCGCTTCCCCACGAAGCCGCACCTTCTTCGGCGCCGCCTCCACCTCCACGCCCGCCTCCTGGGTAGACTCTGCCTCGTCTCTATACTCCATCTCCCCCTCGTCTGTAGACTCCACCTCCAACTGCAACTCGGAAGCCACGTCGCCAGAAGCGGAGGGCAACTGGGAAGCCTCCACCTCCAACTCTACTCCACCTCCAGCTCGTCCACCTCCAACTCGTCCTCCACCTCCAGCTCGTCCTCCAGCTCCACGTCATGCTCGTCCTCGTCCTCCTCGCGCACCCTTGTCATCCGCGTAACGCGAGTTGGGAACGCGCACCCTAACTCCACGCAACAAAGAAGACAAGGTCGCCGCGTTCTCCTTGCCTTGGCTCATATTGTCCAATCACCTGCATTGAGAAAGGGAAAACAAGTTGAAAGTGCATGTGTTGCCCCATGCGTGGTTTTGGTAATTAATGACAATCTTTATGGACTAATGTTTGCATTGAGATATACTTGTAGATCTTGTCCATAGGAAAAGATTGGAGTTCATGTGTTGGACTCTAGAAGATTTCATGATGACCAATGCTCTATTCAAGGAAGAATGGTCATGTGAAGAGTTGAGCTTATTGCAAGCATGGCTTGGAATAGAAGATTGAGTGAACTTCATGTTATCTCCAAGCCATCATATATATCAAGATAAGAAGATGAAGTACAAGTGGATTCATGAAGACGAAGCTTAGCGAGGCTCTTGTACAAGTGGATTCATGAAGACGAAGCTTAGCGAGGCTCTCCCATAATGGAGTATGGGGGAGTATTTGGAGAAGTCTTCATCAAGCATGTGCTAGCAAGCACAATCAAGAAAGGTGTTCCAACTTGAGGGATTCAAGATCGTCATCATCTAGCTCAAGTGGAATGCGCAAGGCAAAGGTATGATCTTGATAGGGTTTCTATTTTACAGGTCTCATGGTGTTAGTGGGAGACCGGGTTATAGGATAGACGGCGTACTATCAAGAGGGGCTCTCAAGTGAGTAACTTGATCGCATCTTTATGGAGAGCTCAAACCTTTTAATATTTGGCATATCATCTTTCTTGGTTCTTATTTGGCTTTTATCCATGTGAGAATTTAGAGCTTGTGTTCATCTCCATACCAAGCTCTAGTTCATAAAAAACGGATTTCATTTGGATATCTAGTGGTGTTTTTGATGTTGGAGGTTTTACCGGTTCGTCTCTTGTAGAGAGGTCAAACTCTCCTCTTGTGTTATCCTCCTCACATGATGGACTATGATGTGTATATGCATGATCTTGTAGTGCTTGTGATTATCTTCGGAGCAAGCCAAGATCATTGAAAACGGAGTCCGGATGGAAAACTTGTTGCGTTCTAGTTGTTGGAAATATTACCGGTCCTCCTCGAGATAAGGTCCACACCTCCCATGTGTGATATCTCCTCTATATTTGTGACCCTTAATATTTACTCATTGGTGTTGGAAAATCCCCTCGTATTGTACACTTACTGATGTCTACGCACGCTTTTGTTCTTGTAGACAGTGTTGGCCTCCAAGTGCAGAGGTTTGTAGGACAGCAGCAAGTTTCCCTTAAGTGAATCACCCAAGGTTTATCGAACTCAGAGAGATAGAGGTCAAAGATATCCCTCTCAAGCAACCCTGCAATTAAGATACAAGAAGTCTCTTGTGTCCCCAACACACCCAATACACTTGTCAGGTGTATAGGTGCACTAGTTCGGCGAAGAGATATTAAAATACAAGTGATATGGATGATTATAAGTGGTAATTGCAATCTGAAATAAAAATGAGAGCAAGCAAACATGAGACAAAATGAGAGTAAACGGTGCTTCAATGCTTGGAAATAAGGCCTAGGGATCATACTTTCACTAGTGGACACTCTCAACAATAATAATATAATTGAATACATAGATATTTCCTCTTCACTATGCTACAACGAATTATTCTCGCATTGGATAACGAACACCAATCCACTGTGTAGGGCTGCAAGAGCACACCTCAAGGTTGCATTCCACATCTAGGGAACCCCAATGTCACTATGAGCGCCCCAAAATAGTACTAAACAAACACCACAATATCATAGAGACATCCAACACAAAGTATAACTCATGGTAAGTATTCCTGTAATCTTTAGCCTAGGAATCACACACGGTGCGCACACTGTCAACTTCGCACCATGGGACAAAGGTGACTCCGGAGTTTACATTAATAAAACCACTCAAGTAGCATATAAGATAATGAAGAGTAACATCTATGGATTCAACTAGATTACAAAGCTCATGATCACATAAAGATCACACCATGGGAAAGAGAGATAAACCACATAGCTACCGGCATGAGCCCTCAGCCCCGATGAAGAACTACTCCCTCCTCATCATGGGAGGCACCAACGGTGATGAAGATGGCGGTGGCATCGATGGAGATGGCTCCGGGGGCAATTCCCCGTCCCGGCAGGGTGCCGAAACAGAGACCTCTGTCCCCCGAATTAGGGTTTTTGGTGGCGGCGGAGCTATGGAACTCTTCTGGAGAAATTGTCGATCCTTTTAGGGTTTGCACAGCGGAGGCAATATATAGTCCAAAGGGCGTCGCGAGGAGGTGACCGAGGCGGCCACACCACACCACGGCGCGGCCCACCTCTGGCCGCGCGGGCCCATGGCGTGGGGGCTGTGAGCCTCCGTTGGAATTGCCCTTCTGGTTCCGTGGGTCTTCTGACGAAATAGAATTTCTGTAATTTTTCTGGATTTTTTCGAGCACTTTGGTTTTCGGGCCTTTTCTGCAATACACAGACATAATAAACAGAAACTGGCACTGTGGCATCTTGTTAATAGGTTAGTCCAATAAATGCATAAAAATGCTATGAAGTGTATATAAAACATGTAACAATTGGTATAATATCAATATGGAACATCAGAAATTATAGATACGTTTGAGACGTATCAAGCATCCCCAAGCTTAGTTCTACTCGTCCTCGAGTAGGTAAAACGATAAAAACAAAATAATTTCTGAGGTGACATGCTACCAACATAAACTTGATCAAATAGTATTGTAAAGCACATGTTATGAATGAAGTGATCCAGGTCAATGGTCTATAGTTTGCTAACAAATAGATAATGAGCAAACAACTGAATCATATAAGCAAAAACTTTTCATGAATAGTACTTTCGAGACAAGCATCAAAAAGTTTTGTATAAGAGTTAACTCATAAAGCAATAGATTCTAAGTAAAAGGTATTTAACCAACACAAAGGAAGATTTAAGCTTCAGCAATTGCTTTCAATTTTCAACATGTATATCTAATGGTTATTTGTCAACACAAAGCAATATAATAAGTACAATATACAAGCATATAAAAATTGTTGCACCAAAGTTGACACTAGTGTTTGCTTCTGAGATAGAAAGAAGTTGGAAAACTGACTCAACATAAAAGTAAAAGAAAGGCCCTTCGCAGAGGGAAGCAGGGATTAAATCATGTGCCAGAGCTTTTCAACTTTTTGAAATCATATAGAGAGTAAAAATAAGTTTTGGGAGGTGTTTGTTAATTGTCAACGAATCAGAAAATGGAAAGTACAATATGACCCCTGCCAACCAGACTTTTAAGAGCGGCTCCCATGAAGGACGTTATTTCTACCAGCAAGGCAGATCATCCCTCTTTCTCTTTTGTTTACACATGCAGATATTTCACTGTTTGTCATTGCTTGACTGATAAACCAGGGCAAAATTGTGAAGAGAATTAAGCGGTTAAAGTTGCAATTAATTGGGACTGGGCACCCCATTTGCCAGCTCTTTTTGCAAAATTAATGGATAAGCGGATGTATATGCCGCTAGTCCGGTGGTAAAGTCTGTTTGACAGGTGACATAAAGACATCCACCCCGTCCTCATGAGCTTGGTAAACATTGACACAAAAAGGAGTAATAGTTTTTGAATAGTTTAAAGGTAGCACATGAAAAATTTACTTGGACTGGCAAGGAAATACCACATATAGGTAGTTATGGTGGACACAAATGGCATGGATTTTGGCTCAAGGTTTGGGATGCACGAGAAGCATTCCCTCTCAGTACAGAGTTTAGGCTAGCAAGGTTATTTGAAGCAAACACAGGATATCAACCGACACAGCAAGACTTATATGAAAACATATTGCAAGCATTATAAGACTCTACACTGTCTTTCTTGTTAACCAAACACTTTTACTAGAAAATATCTAGACCTTAGAGATACCAATCATGCAAACCAAATTTCAACGAGCTTTACGGTAGTTCTTCACTAATGGGTTTTAACTACATGATACAAAAGATTAAACATGAACTACTTGATAACTCAAAACAATTGACAAGTATCAAATTATCCAAGACAGTGATCTACAAGAATAGGTAAGTCTTTTCCATTATGCCATCTACCACATGCAGCATTTTCTGTTCCAACCAAACACCAACCAACTTATTTCAACATAAACTCTCCAAACAATTATCAGTGAAGCAAGAGAGTACTTTTTCTAAAAGAACTAACAGCTCTGAACAAGAGATGCATGAAAAACAGTAGCTAAAAGCATAGCAATAGCTAGACAAGAATACTCAACAAGTATAAGTGAAGAATAGGAGTATTCATATGAAAAAGCGGAGCGTGTCTCTCTCCCAATCAAGAATGCTAGGATCCAATCAAGTTGATCATAAGAAAAAATAAAATACTGAAAATAAAAGCACACAGACGCTCCAAGTAAAGCACATATGATGTGAAAGAATTAAAATATAGTTTCACTAGAGATGACCTGATAAGTTGCTGATGAAGAAGGGGATGCCTTGGGCATCCCCAAGCTTAGACGCTTGAGTCTTCTTGAAATTTGCTGGGGTGATCCATGTGAGCATCCCAAGCTTATGGTCTTCACTCTTCTTGATCACATTATATCATCCTTCTCTCTTTACCCTTGAAAACTTCCGCCACACCAAACTGAGAGTAATTCTCATTAGAGGGTTAGTGCACAATCAAAAACTCACATATTCTATAAGGACACAAACATGACCATTACTTTTAAACATTAGCTGCTGCCACTGATGTTATGTGAATCTCTTCCAACCAAAAAAAGAATTCCACTCAACACTAATAAAAGAGAGAATGCGAAAAAATAAAAGACAGAATCTGTCTAAACAGAACAGTCCGTAAAGACGAATTTTTTCGAGACACTTACGTTGCTCAGATCAAAAAACTCAAAACTAATGAAAGATGCATACATATCTGAGGATCACGCACAAACAATTTCAGATTTAAATAATTTTTCTGTGATTTTACAGAAGCAAAACGGTGAACAGCCGAAATCTGTTCCTGTGCAGAAATCCAAATCTAGCATCATCTTCCTATTAGAGGCCTTACTTGGCACAACAATGCAAGAAAATAAAGATACAAAGGCATTGCTACAGAAGTAAACAGCACCTTGACTCAAATAAAATAAAAATAGCAGAAAATAAAAACAATGGGTTGTCTCCCACAAGCGCTTTTCTTTAAAGCCTTTTAGCTAGGCATGATAATTTTGATGATGCTCTCATATGTATAAGAGTTGAATATGAAAGAGCATCGAGAAGCAAATATCAAACACATTTAAGTCTAACCCACTTCCTATGCAAAGGAATCTTGTAAGAAAATAAATCAATAAAGCACAAAGTGACTAGCATAAGAAGGCAAAACAAGTGCAACTTCAAAAATTTCAACATAAAGAGAGAAGACTTAATATTATTGAGATATATGAAACCGTGTCTCCCTCTCTCATATGGACCAATAGGTCTTAAAGTACCCAGCAAATAAAAGCAAATCAAGAGAAAGCTCAAAACCTTCATCATAAAGAGAAGAAATTTAGTAACATGAAGATTTCTATAACCATACTTTCCTCTCTCAAAATAATTTTCAGTGGCATCATGAATAAACTCAACAATATAGCTATCACATAAAGCATTCTTATCATGATCCACATGCATATAAGTATCATTACTCTCCACATAAGCATAAACAGTTTCATTAGTAATAGTGGGAGTAAAAGTATCACATCCATCATTGTAATCATCATAAATTGGAGGCATAGAATAATCATAATGAATTTTATCCTCAATAGTAGATGGACAGAAAATATGATATTCATCATTGTAAACATCATATATAGGAGGCATATCATAATCAACATAAACTATATCGTCAATAGTAGGTGGAGTGAAAATATCACAATCATTATTAGAATTATCACATATGGGAGACAAAGTATTATCAAGGCAAATTTTCTCCTCCAAAGCAGGGGAACTAAAAAGATATTTTTTTTTATCAAAACCGACCTCCCCAAGCTTAAATTCTTCCATAGCATTAGCAATAATGGTGTTCAAAGAATTTATAGTAATAACATTGCTACCATTATGCAAATAATTTTCCATAGGTTTTTTAATTTTCTCTTCAAACACGTCATGTCCTAACTCAAGATAAATTTCATAAAGATCTCTAATTTTGTTGTTGTTTTCCATTAAGCCTAACTAGTGAAATAAAAACAAGAAACAAAAAGAGATAATTGCAGAATCTAAAGGAAATACCTTCAAGCACTAACACACCGGCAACAGTGCTGGAAAATAGCTTAGTAGACGGAGGATGTGAATACCTTTTACCTTACCTCCCCGGCAACGGCGCCAGAAAATAGCTTGATGTCTACGCACGCTTCTGTTCTTGTAGACAGTGTTGGGCCTCCAAGTGCAGAAGTTTGTAGGACAGCAGCAAGTTTCCCTTAAGTGAATCACCCAAGGTTTATCGAACTCAGGGAGATAGAGGTCAAAGATATCCCTCTCAAGCAACCCTGCAATTAAGATACAAGAAGTCTCTTGTGTCCCCAACACACCCAATACACTTGTCAGGTGTATAGGTGCACTAGTTCGGCGAAGAGATATTAAAATACAAGTGATATGGATGATTATAAGTGGTAATTGCAATCTGAAATAAAAATGACAGCAAGCAAACATGAGACAAAATGAGAGTAAACGGTGTTTCAATGCTTGGAAATAAGGACTAGGGATCATACTTTCACTAGTGGACACTCTCAACAATAATAATATAATTGAATACATAGATATTTCCTCTTCACTATGCTACAACGAATTATTCTCGCATTGGATAACGAACACCAATCCACTGTGTAGGGCTGCAAGAGCACACCTCAAGGTTGCATTCCACATCTAGGGAACCCCAATGTCACTATGAGCGCCCAAAAATAGTACTAAACAAACACCACAATATCATAGAGACATCCAACACAAAGTATAATTCATGGTAAGTATTCCTGTAATCTTTAGCCTAAGAATCACACACGGTGCGCACACTGTCAACTTCGCACCGTGGGACAAAGGTGACTCCGGAGTTTACATTAATAAAACCACTCAAGTAGCATATAAGATAATGAAGAGTAACATCTATGGATTCAACTAGATTACAAAGCTCATGATCACATAAAGATCACACAATGGGAGAGAGAGATAAACCACATAGCTACCGGCATGAGCCCTCAGCCCCGATGAAGAACTACTCCCTCCTCATCATGGGAGGCAGCAACGGCGATGAAGATGGCGGTGGCGTCGATGGAGATGGCTCCGGGGGCAATTCCCCGTCCCGGCAGGGTGCCGAAACAAAGACTTCTGTCCCCCGAATTAGGGTTTTTGGTGGCGGCGGAGCTACGGAACTCTTCTGGAGAAATCGTCGATCCTTTTAGGGTTTGCACCGCGGAGGCAATATATAGTCCAAAGGGCGTCGCGAGGAGGTGACCGAGGCGGCCACACCACATCACGGCGTGGCCCACCTCTGGCCGCGCGGGCCCATGGTGTGGGGGCTGTGAGCCTCCGCTGGAATTGCCATTCTGGCTCCGTGGGTCTTCTGACGAAATAGAATTTATGTAATTTTTCTGGATTTTTCCAAGCACTTTGGTTTTCGGGCCTTTTCTGCAATACACAGACAAAATAAACAGAAATTGGCACTGTGACATCTTGTTAATAGGTTAGTCCAATAAATGCATAAAAATGCTATGAAGTGTATATAAAACATGTAACAATTGGTATAATATCAACATGGAACATCAGAAATTATAGATACGTTTGAGACGTATCACTTACTCAATGTCGTTAGGCTTAATGAGGGCTTTTGCCTCCTCGGTTTTAAGCTCCTTGTCCTCATTGGGGACTTTCGCTTCCCCACGAAGCCGCACCTTCTTCGGCACCGCCTCCACCTCCACGCCCGCCTCCTAGGTAGACTCTGCCTCGTCTCTATACTCCATCTCCCCCTCGTCTGTAGACTCCACCTCCAACTGCAACTCGGAAGCCACGTCGCCAGAAGCGGAGGGCAACTGGGAAGCCTCCACCTCCAACTCTACTCCACCTCTAGCTCGTCCACCTCCAACTCGTCCTCCACCTCCAGCTCGTCCTCCAGCTGCACGTCATGCTCGTCCTCGTCCTCCTCGCGCACCCTCGTCATCCGCGTAACGTGAGTTGGGAACGCGCACCCTAACTCCACGCAACGTAGAAGACAAGGTCACCGTGTTCTCCTTGCCTTGGCTCATATTATCCAATCACCTGCATTGAGAAAGGGAAAACAAATTGAAAGTGCATGTGTTGCCCCATGCGTGGTTTTGGTAATTAATGACAATATTTATGGACTAATGTTTGCATTGAGATATACTTGTAGATCTTGTCCATAGGAAAAGATTGGAGTTCATGTGTTGGACTCTAGAAGATTTCATGATGACCAATGCTCTATTCAAGGGTTTATATGAAGAATGGTGATGTGAAGAGTTGAGCTTATTGCAAGCATGGCTTGGAATAGAAGATTGAGTGAA
This sequence comes from Poa pratensis, assembly GCA_947311845.1. Classification (NCBI taxonomy): domain Eukaryota; kingdom Viridiplantae; phylum Streptophyta; class Magnoliopsida; order Poales; family Poaceae; genus Poa; species Poa pratensis. The sequence continues at coordinate 17,880,258 of CAMZMU010000109.1, forward strand.
CTTCATGTTATCTCCAAGCCATCATATATATCAAGATAAGAAGATGAAGTACAAGTGGATTCATGAAGACGAAGCTTAGCGAGGCTCTTGTACAAGTGGATTCATGAAGACGAAGCTTAGCGAGGCTCTCCCATAATGGAGTATGGGGGAGTATTTGGAGAAGTCTTCATCAAGCATGTGCTAGCAAGCACAATCAAGAAAGGTGTTCCAACTTGAGGGATTCAAGATCGTCATCATCTAGCTCAAGTGGAATGCGCAAGGCAAAGGTATGATCTTGATAGGGTTTCTATTTTACAGGTCTCATGGTGTTAGTGGGAGACCGGGTTATAGGATAGACGGCGTACTATCAAGAGGGGCTCTCAAGTGAGTAACTTGATCGCATCTTTATGGAGAGCTCAAACCTTTTAATATTTGGCATATCATCTTTCTTGGTTCTTATTTGGCTTTTATCCATGTGAGAATTTAGAGCTTGTGTTCATCTCCATACCAAGCTCTAGTTCATCAAAAACGGATTTCATTTGGATATCTAGTGGTGTTTTTGATGTTGGAGGTTTTACCGGTTCGTCTCTTGTAGAGAGGTCAAACTCTCCTCTTGTGTTATCCTCCTCACATGATGGACTATGATGTGTATATGCATGATCTTGTAGTGCTTGTGATTATCTTCGGAGCAAGCCCAAGATCATTGAAAACGGAGTCCGGAAGGAAAACTTGTTGCGTTCTCGTTGTTGGAAATATTACCGGTCCTCCTCGAGATAAGGTCCACACCTCCCATGTGTGATATCTCCTCTATATTTGTGACCCTTAATATTTACCATTGGTGTTGGAAAATCCCCTCGTATTGTACACTTACTCAATGGCGTTAGGCTTAATGAGGGCTTTTGCCTCCTCGGTTTTAGGCTCCTTGTCCTCATTGGGGACTTTCGCTTCCCCACGAAGCCGCACCTTCTTCGGCGCCGCCTCCACCTCCACGGCCGCCTCCTGGGTAGACTCTGCCTCGTCTCTATACTCCATCTCCCCCTCGTCTGTAGACTCCACCTCCAACTGCAACTCGGAAGCCACGTCGCCAGAAGCGGAGGGCAACTGGGAAGCCTCCACCTCCAACTCTACTCCACCTCCAGCTCGTCCACCTCCAACTCGTCCTCCACCTCCAGCTCGTTCTCCAGCTCCACATCATGCTCGTCCTCGTCCTCCTCGCGCACCCTCGTCATCCGCGTAACGCGAGTTGGAAACGCGGACCCTAACTCCACGCAACGTAGAAGACAAGGTCGCCGCGTTCTCCTTGCCTTGGCTCATATTGTCCAATCACCTGCATTGAGAAAGGGAAAACAAGTAAGCATAAAGACATAATAAAATGTAGACACTAAGCATAAAGACATAATTGCAGTTAAGAAGATTGTTGAAAATAATTACTAAGCATAAAAACAGAGAAGACACTAAGCATAAAGACGTAATGCAATTAAGAAAGCATGTTGAAAAATAAATACTAAGCTTAAAGACATAAAAGACCGTCACCTCGAATCATCAATGTCATAATTAAGATGGTTCTCACTCTCACTATCACTATCACGTGAGATGTAAGTTGGAGGCTCATCGCACGGTGGAGGCTCGTCATCGTTGGCATTGTCCGCTTGAAACTTCAACAGGATATCTATGTCCTTTAGATTCACCACTGCCTCACCACGAGTGTGTGCATTGCTCTCGAGGTCCTCAAGACCTCCCGTTTGTAAGCCAAAGTCCACGAAATCTTCTTGCTCTTGATAGAAAATCCCCTCGTATGTTTTAGGGTTAATGTTGTTGTAATCGTCGGTGGAGGGCATGGGTAGCTTACCATGTGGCGATACCCGGAACACGACTTCCCAACCCTTGAGTCCCTCTTTTTGGCATTGGTAGGGCAAATAATAAACTTGCTTGGCTTGGTGAGCCACAATAAAGACATCGGCTCCGCTATAGGTGGTTGAAGTCTTAACTTCAACTAACCCAATGGAAGGGTCACTTCTCAGTCCACCGTGTGGTCCAGTGTCTGGGTCGAACCAGTGGCATTGGAACACAACGAGCTTGAGTTCTATGTTCGTACGATTGAACGTCAGCTCGTATACCTTCTCTAACCTTCCGTAGTAATCAACATAATTGGCTCCATCGACTCCTCTAGATCCTCTCGTGAATACCCCAGTATTTATAGTTTTTGGATTGGGCCGACTCTTCTGGTGATTCTCTGTATGGAAGCGGTACCCATTCACATCATACTTCTCATACTTCATGACGGTACGGTCAAAACCATGGGAAACACATCTCAACTCATCCGTCATCTCAACGTTGGGATCAGCTCCCTAAAAGAGGGACAAGTTAGAAATTGTTTTGTGCATTAGTTATGTGTAAGAGGGACATGTTAGAAATTACTTTTTCCCTGAACCAAGACTCAAAAAATTTCCCTCCGGGAGCACCCTTTTTCAGAAGAGTGTCCAGCTCCTCGACAGAGGGATCCGCCGTTCCTGACCACTGTTCATTCTTGAATTGCCTAAAAGGAGAAAATACGTATTAGACCGAAACCGAGTTACTAGTTGCAAAGTAATTTGTTCACCATTTTACCTGATGAATTTGACTACTTCTTGCATGTTTGTAAGCACATAGAACATTATGGAATTCTTCTCTTCCTCGGTCAAGTCATATTTTACTTGGCCAAAGGCCTTGCCACCGGGACACTGGAAGAGGAGGAGCTTGGGGTCATGCTTGGGCTCGTCGACATTGTACCGAGAGACCGGGTTATGCTGAGTGGGAACTTCATCGGGATAGTATGTTGTCACGGCGTCTGCCATCTCCCGAAGTATTGTTGCCTCAGCTATGCATGCTTCAATCCTAGCTTTGTTTCCAGTTATGTTTCGAATATACTTAAACTCTCTCTCAATACAAAACTGCCAACGAAACTGCACCGGTCCACCCAAGAGTGCCTCGTTCACGAGATGCACGACGAGATGTGCCATCGGAACAAAGAAGCCTGGCGGAAAGATCGTCTCTAAATTGCATAGCAACTCCGGCACAAGATCATGCAGCTTCTGAATAACCAGGGGACATATCTGCTTAGCACAGAGCATGCGGAAGAAATGGCTCAACTCCGCAAGCACTCGCCAGACACATTCGGGGAGATACCCTCGAACCATCATCGGCATCAGCCGCTCAATCCATATATGATAGTCATGACTCTTGAGCCCGGTGACATTTCCCTTTTCAATATTGACTCCATTACTTATATTTGAACAATAACCATCAGGGAACATCACGACGTATTTGAGCCAGTGGAATGACTCCTTCTTTTGGAGACTATCAAGGCAGAAGACGGCATTTGGCTGGAACCAATTTTTTCGACGATTGTCAGGAGGATGCATGTGTAATTTCTCCCTATCACAGAGCTTCTGAACATCGACTCTAGCCTTGACTTTATCCTTTGACTTCTCAGGAATGTTCAGGACTGTGTGAAAGATCATCTCTCCGACATTCTTCTCGGTGTGCATCACATCGATGTTATGGGGAAGTTCGAGGTCCTTGTAATACTTTAGCTGCGTTAAGCCTGCCACATGAGTCCAGTTGTGCGTTACACCATATCCCTGATATCGTGGGCATGGCACCCCAGCAGGCACGAGAGCACGTAGCTCGGCATCAACAGCTGTACCATCGAACTTCGGTATCTCTTTTACTTCAGGCACAACTATGCCCTTCGTGAAGTTCTTTTTTGTCTTCTCTGAACCGATGCCTTCTTTCGAGGAACTGTCGATGCTTGTCAAACGCGACATACTTGCGACCTTCGGTTAGCCAAAGGAACTCAAGTCGGTTCCTGCACACTGGGCATGGCCACTTACCAGCTGTACTCCATCCACAGAATAGGGCATACCCGGGTAGGTCGTGCATGGAATATTGGTACCACACTTTCATCGAGAAGTTTCTCTTCGAAGCTCGGTCGTATGTCCACGTCCCATGTTCCCAAGAGTGGATCAAATCATCCACAAGCGGCTGCATGTAGACACTCAAATTCTTCCCCGGGCATTCGGGCCCTGGAATGATCAGCGACAGAAATATGAACTTCCTTTGCATTAGGATTCCGGGAGGGAGATTGAGCGGAATAACAAACACGGGCCAGCAGTTGTACGAGGCAGTCGACATACCATATGGATTGAATCCATCTGTTGCTATCGCAATTCTGACATTCCGAGCATCTTTTGCCTCCTCGCGGTATTTGGCATCTGATATGTGCATTTTATATCATCATCTATACCACTTATACTACCATATTAGGATGTTATTTGTATTATTATATCATTGTTTTTACATATTTTAGATGATTTAGGGGACTTTCCTACAAAGTCCCTATTTTTAGTATTTAATTTCTGGGAGGCAGAAAACCTCCTTTTTCATGTTTTTATTGTTTCAGGAGTTACGAAGGCCCAATTAATAAAAGGAAAATTGTACAGCTGGTTTTTCTTCGGGAGAACACCAGAGGGAAGAAGAAGCAAGCAAGGAAGGCCACGAGGCCCAAAATGGGTGGGCCCACGCGGCCAGATTCCCTGACCGCATGGGACCCACCAAATGGAGCCTCGAGCACTTCCTCGCCTGGGGCTTTTTAACGAGGTCTCCGTCTCGCCCGAAAAGTAACGTCCTAATTTTTCCAAGTCCATCCGAGCCGCGGCGGCGGCGAAACTCCTGATTCCCTCCGAGGGGGATCAGATCCTGCTGCTCCGGAGCTCCGGAGAAGGGGGAATCACCGTCATCATCATCACCTCTCCTCCTTGGCGTGGGAGGAGGCCTCTACATCATCACCATCACCAAGACCAGCACCATCTCCATCATCATCTCCGTGATCCACTCCATCCCCCTCGTAGTTTGAGAGTTGCTATACCCTAGATACTTGTCTCGTGCTCCTATTCATGTTTGTGATTGAGTACTTGTCATTATTTGTTGGTGGAGTTATACTTTCAGATTGTGTTGTACCATTTATGCCACTGATCATCACCATGTTTGCACGTTGTGAGTAGTTCCCGTATGTTCCTGAGGGCATAGGATGAATTGGCAATGATTTATATATGACATGTGTTGGTATTTTGTCTAGTGTTTATCTTTTTGTGTGATTCTATGATGGTGTTGTGCGAACGTCGACTGCACAACACTTCACCTATATGGGCTCATAGGAGAACACCGTAGTGTAATGGCGTGAGGGAGACTTGGGAGGACACGAAAGCCTGAGACCGAATCATTAAGTTACTTTACGGGGTATTAGTATCGGGACCTAGAGCGTAATGCTATGGTGGGATTTTATATCTTAATAATTCTTGTGCAGTCGTTTAATTGGCCACATCATCCATCATAAGGGGTTTAGTCTATTTATTTAGCTGTACCTAATAATAGCTCCGTCCGAAGAAGATTAAAACTAGACAAGATATTCAACGTGTTCTTTAATAAATCTATATGCCTAGCAATATCCATGCCGCCCTCGGGAACGTTTTCCACATATAAGTTACACATCACTTGAGCTTGTCCTCTTACACATAGAGGATTGGGCTTTCTCTCTCTTTGAGTGCTTTTACTTGTTACCATTTACCTGCTGCATTGTCACTGTCTTGCAATCATACAATCGAAAATACCAAAAACACTTGCATCTTTTATTGTCTATTTATCACTTCTGATAACCAATACCTTCAGCTCCTCGTGGGTTCGACAACCTTTTCTATTCGAAAGATACTACAATTGATCTCCTGCACTTGGGAGTCATCAGCATCGAAGTTCTTCCATGCCTTACCATCAGATGGATGTCCCATCTTTTTTGACATTCCGACCTCATCCGCATATCTCTTCCCCTTCTTGTGCCACGTCATCTTGATACGTCCAAAACGTATTATAATTTTTGATTGTTTCATGCCATTTTTATGCTTTTAGCACTTGTTTTATATTAAGTTTATTATTTATTTGGACTAACCTACTAATAGTTGCAAAAGTGCACAATGTTCTTGTTTTACTCTTTGATGTGTAGAAATTATCAAGAATACAAGAGGAAACCTTGTTGGAGTCGAATTGGGACTTTCCTGAAATCTGTCTGAGAACTTTTTACGAATTGCCAGTTTGACCCTCGAAGATGACGTCAAATGGAGACCTGGCTGTTACGAAAGTTGTCACAATTTTCCATACGAAGATTTTAAGCCCGAGATCAGCCCAATCGGAGTTCGGACGCGGCCTGTAGGCCCGTTTTGGTGGAACCCTAAAAGGGGGTGACGGAAATCCGAGAAGATATATAAAGGGAGGAAACCTAATTCGTGGAGGACTCCTCCACCCACGAATTTCAGCCACCAAAAGCCACGTTTTTGCCTCCCCCATGGATCCCATCTCCATGGGGGAGGGCTCCCAAGAAGCCATGAAGGAGGGAGGCTAAGGGGCGGCGCTCCCCAAGCTTGCCGGCGGCGGGGAAAGGAGTTCCCCGCGCCGCGCGCCGCCCGCGCCGCGCTGCCCTCTCCGCCGTCTTCACCGCCATCTCCATCACCATCTCCTCCTTGTATTCAGTGGTTCATCCTCCCACAAACCTCTGTACCGTCCTATGTAAACATGGTGTTTGATGCTATAATATTTATCCTATGATTTACATCATGTTTCCGTAGTTTATTTGTCTTTTGATTGCTTAATTGAATGCATGAGGTTCATTAGAGTTGTATGTCTATATGGTGCTGTCCTTTGGTGTCCATTATATTTGTGCGCGCATGGATCAAACACCCTAGGGTTGGTAGTATTTGTAACGAAGCGGGGGAAGTTCTGCCGGAGTGACAGAAACCTGAGAACGCGAACCGATTAGTTGCACGTATGGGAGTAAGAGGACCTTGAACTTAAGGCTATGGTTGGGGAAACCTTAATGCATTGTTAGTATTTGCGGATGCTTTCTAACAATCCAATCATATAGTACTTGTAATCCCAAGTAGTGGAGTGCATGTATATTTAGCCTCTCCCACATAGAAAACTGCATCGAAGACAATGAACCAAGTACCTTCACTAATTAATCTTGGACAAAGCCACCACAATTACCACCACTTTTCCACACTCATGGTACTGTTAGTATATGGTTACTTAGTGTATTTTATTGCTGCAGCACTAACATTTACTTTCTTGTATTTATTATCTTGCAAAACTACTCTCATACCCGTATTGCTACCGTAGTTTTATTTCTAGATAATGCAAACGTTTAGTGTGCGTAGAGTTGTATCAGTGGTTGATAGAACTTGAGAGAATACTTATCCTACCTTTAGCTCCTCGTTGGGTTCGACACTCTTACTTATCGAAAAGGCTACACGCGATCCCCTATACTTGTGGGTTATCAAGACCTTTTCTGGCGCCGTTGCCGGGGAGCCATAGCGTAGGTTAATGTTCTTGTGTGCACTTGTTTGCTTTATCTCTAAGTAGTTTTTATTTTCAGTATTAAGTTGTTCTTTATCTTACTATGGATAGGGAATGCGAATTACAAAAAAAATTAGGTGTAGTTGTTATCTAAAAACGTTTTCAAAAAGAAAAGTGATTGGAAAGATGAGTAATGGTTAAATGGGGGTCGACCTTGAACACTTGTGTTCATGCCTATGAAACCAAAACAAATCTTTCCATGGAAGCTTTTCATTAAAAACATGTAAATATTGTGTATATACCTCTGTACATAAAAATAAAATGCTAATTATAGTCTTTAGTTAATTGAAAGTTGATAGTTTTACTTTGCTGTCCAGAAACAGATTTTCTGTGCTCCACCGTATTAAATGTTTAAAATCACCAGAACGTGATCTTGATCTGAAATTTCTTGAGTGCAAAGTGATGCTTATTAGCTTTCTTTCATTAGACTAACTTTTTCTGATTTAAGGTACGTAGATAGGTCGAAAAATTCGATCTTTACTGACTGTTCTGTTTAGACAGATTTTGTGCTTCTCTGTAAATAAAATCGTGATAAATCTCAGAATAGTATTTTGACTTGAAAATTTTTGTGCATAAACCTGAGATTATTATCTTTCTTTCATTAGACTAAAGTTTTTCGATTTGAGCTACTTAACTATCTCGTTGAATGCCATCTTTACGGACTGTTCAGTTTTGACAGATTTCTTTGTTTATTCAATATTGTACTTGGTGTTGTTAGTTTCATTAGTTTTTCGACGGACAACGGAAATCATGAACACCTTAGTATATACAGTGGCTAATGTTGAGTAAAAATTATAAAACTTGTCAATGCTTGAACATGAGTGGATTTTATTTAATGAGTACTAACCCTACTAATGAGTTTTGTGAAGTTTTATGTGGATGTAGCTTATAAGATCTAATCAATATGGTGATATGAGATGAATAAGAAGACGCAAGAGCTCAAGCTTGGGGATGTGTAGGTGCATCCCAAGAACATATTCAAGAAGATACAATCATCTAAGCTTGGGGATGCCCGAGTCATCCCCCTATTCATCAACTAACATGAGGTTGTCTCGTTCATACTCTATATTACCCGTCCACATGATATGTATTGTCTTAACTTGTATTATAATTGCTTTTATATGTCTTGGTTTTACCTTCTTTAGTTTTATTAGGCTCCTTATTTGGTTTCGATTGCTTCTTTACTTTCACTTATAAATTCAAAATAACAAAAATATTTTCTTTTGTTTTGCTTCTTTGTTTGGTTCTTTATTTTAATTTTATTTGGGTTTTACTTTTGATTTTTATTTAGAGTTTTCCTTGCTGTAGCTAGCATGTTTAGGTCTTGCTTAGCCTCTGGTTTCTTAGTTTATCAAAAATAAAGTACCAAGTTTTATCCATTTAGCTTAGTTGATACATATGTAAAAAGTGATTTTCTGTTTTCGGTATCTACTGCTTATTGCGCGATTTTTCATATTTTACTGGAAGCTCTAAAAATCACGAAAAAATTACTGATGTTGTAGCACCTAATCCTCTGCATGTACAAAAATTGGCTAAAATTTCGGGCATGTTTAAGTGCACCTAAAAATTGCGTTTTCCAGCTGCTGTTTTTCTGGACAGATTCTGACTTTTGTTGCAAGAGTGGCCTCTTTTCGTTTTCATTTGATTTTTAATGGTTCTTACCTTTCATTTATAAGTTGGCCATTTAAGCAACCTTTCTGTAACTTAAAAACAAAATTTTATTTGGTTTAATAGTAGCACTTGGGAAATATTATCTATTGTACTAATGTCTAACCGCAGAAAAGAATGGGAAAGTTTTTGTGTTGAAGTTTTTTCACAGAGAATGAAGGAACACCAAACTATGGAATATTGAAGAATTACCAAAGTCATAAGCTTGGGGATGTCCCCGCATCCCTCTTCATCAATAACCCCACGGTTTGCAAACCTTTAAACTTTGTTTTTTGAGCAACATAGGAACTTAACTAAACTTGAAGCGGCTGTATTTTATTATCTATTTATCTTAGCATCAAACACCAGTTACATTAATAAGTGGATCGTCACATATTTTATTTATCCTCTGTTTTCAATGTTTACTTGGTTAATGGATTACTTGTTGAAACTTAAAAATGATGTGTGAATAATACTGTTTAGTAGTTTATGTTTTCTTATGGTTAGTCTCAACTAGCTAATAGTGCATATTATGTTATTTTGATATCAACATGCATTGTCCTGTTCATAAGATGGTATGGTATTGTGGTATCCTCCTCTGAATAATTCACTTGAATCGACTTGGCACATGCTCACACATGTTATGACTGAAAAATAAAAGTCAATTAAGCCTTGATGATCTATTTTGCCTCAGAGTTTTAGTATCGTTTTTATGCCTCCGTTAATTTTATTTTGTCGCAAGCATGATTATGACCGTTATCGCTCTCGTGGTTGTCGCTTCCCAGTCTATTGCTAGCCTTCACTTGTACTGAGCGGGAATGCTGCTCGTGCATCCAAATCCTTAAAACCAAGTTATCCCAAAGAGTCCACCAAAAATTCCTATGCATGGTATTTCAAGCCATTCCAAGTAAATTTGCATGTGCTACCTTTAAAACCTTCAAAATATTTCTCTTTTTGTGTCAATGTTTACTAGCTCATGAGGAATTAGTGTGGTTATTCTTTATTCTATTTGTCAAATGGACTTTTACACCTGGACTAGTGGCATATACATCCGCTTATCCAATAACTTGCAAAAAGAGCTGGCAACGGGGTGCCCAGTCCCAATTAATTACAACTTTAACCAATTAATTCTCTTCACACTTTTGCCCTGATTCATCAGTAAGCAATGACAAACAGTGAAATACCTGAATGTGTGTAAACCAAAGAGAAAGAGGGATGATCTGCCTTGCTGGTAGAAATAACGTCCTTCATGGGAGCCGCTCTTAAAAGTCCGTTTGACAGGTAGAATACTGTTCTCACCCGCTACCATTCGTTGACAATTAACAAACACCTCTCAAAACATTTTTACCTCTGTTTTTAAAAAAAAAGCTCTAGCACGTGTTAATCCCTGCTTCCCTCTGCGAAGGGCCAATCTTTTATTTTTATGTTGAGTCACCATCCTTTCTTTGAGCACTTCTTCGAGAGCATAGCTGTCGTTCTTAGTGTAATGTGCTTGTCCCAGAATACGATTAATTGAGGTATAACCATGATGCTTTTATCTTTGATATCTCTATATCTAGTCTTCACTTGAACTTCAGAGGTGCCTTGGCATTTATGTTTTGCTCCACAATTAAGGGCAAGCGAGATACCACTCTATCATGCTTTATTATGGTCATTACAATCTTGTTGATGTTTATAAATTTCATGTTATAAGCTCTTAGTTCGTTGATACTTTTCATTAGGAAACATGATTGCTAAGTTTTATTATCCATACATCATGCAATTGTTAAAGACCTGATCATAGCATTTACAATCAAAAATTATTTTGTTATCATTTACCTACTCGAGGACGAGCAGGAATTAAGCTTGGGGATGTTGATACGTCCAAAACGTATCTATAATTTTTGATTGTTTCATGCCATTTTTATGCTTTTAGCACTTGTTTTTATTATTTATTTGGACTAACCTACTAATAGTTGCAAAAGTGCACAATGTTCTTGTTTTACTCTTTGATGTGTAGAAATTATCAAGAATACAAGAGGAAACCTTGTTGGAGTCGAATTGGGACTTTCCTGAAATCTGTCTGAGAACTTTTTACGAAGATTGCCAGTTTGACCCTCGAAGATGACGTAATGGAGACCTGGCTGTTACGAAAGTTGTCACAATTTTCCATACGAAGATTTTAAGCCCGAGATCAGCCCAATCGGAGTTCGGACGCGGCCTGTAGGCCCGTTTTGGTGGAACCCTAAAAGGGGTGACGGAAATCCGAGAAGATATATAAAGGGAGGAAACCTAATTCGTGGAGGACTCCTCCACCCACGAATTTCAGCCACCAAAAGCCACGTTTTTGCCTCCCCCATGGATCCCATCTCCATGGGGGAGGGCTCCCAAGAAGCCATGAAGGAGGGAGGCTAAGGGGCGGCGCTCCCCAAGCTTGCCGGCGGCGGGGAAAGGAGTTCCCCGCCGCCGGCGCCGCCGCCGCCGCCCTGCGCCGCGCTGCCCTCTCCGCCGTCTTCACCGCCATCTCCATCACCATCTCCTCCTTGTATTCAGTGGTTCATCCTCCCACAAACCTCTGTACCGTCCTATGTAAACATGGTGTTTGATGCTATAATATTTATCCTATGATTTACATCATGTTTCCGTAGTTTATTTGTCTTTTGATTGCTTAATTGAATGCATGAGGTTCATTAGAGTTGTATGTCTATATGGTGCTGTCCTTTGGTGTCCATTATATTTGTGCGCGCATGGATCAAACACCCTAGGGTTGGTAGTATTTGTAACGAAGCGGGGGAAGTTCTGCCGGAGTGACAGAAACCTGAGAACGCGAACCGATTAGTTGCACGTATGGGAGTAAGAGGACCTTGAACTTAAGGCTATGGTTGGGGAAACCTTAATGCATTGTTAGTATTTGCGGATGCTTTCTAACAATCCAATCATATAGTACTTGTAATCCCAAGTAGTGGAGTGCATGTATATTTAGCCTCTCCCACATAGAAAACTGCATCGAAGACAATGAACCAAGTACCTTCACTAATTAATCTTGGACAAAGCCACCACAATTACCACCACTTTTCCACACTCATGGTACTGTTAGTATATGGTTACTTAGTGTATTTTATTGCTGCAGCACTAACATTTACTTTCTTGTATTTATTATCTTGCAAAACTACCTCTCATACCCGTATTGCTACCGTAGTTTTATTTCTAGATAATGCAAACGTTTAGTGTGCGTAGAGTTGTATCAGTGGTTGATAGAACTTGAGAGAATACTTATCCTACCTTTAGCTCCTCGTTGGGTTCGACACTCTTACTTATCGAAAAGGCTACACGCGATCCCCTATACTTGTGGGTTATCACATCTGTGTGGCAGTCTCCTCGGATAAGTAAAGCCGCTGGATTCTTTTTATAAAAGGGAGATATCGAAGAATCTTCACAGCGACTTTTGTCTGTACCTTCTCACCATCAGCTCCCGGTACCTCATGATACCTAGAGGCCCCACAAAGGCTACAGTACTTGTCATTCTCAAATTGTTTCCAAAACAAAAGGCAACCTTTTGGACAACAATCTATCTTTTGATAATCCATGCTAAGCGATCCCATGAGTTTCTTCACTTCATACATGCTTTTAGGCAGACAATGCCCTTCGGGCAACTGATAATCCCCAAGAGCAAGGAATCACTGTAGCACTATTCGATAAGTATTTGAGTGTCGAACCCACGAGGAGCTGAAGGTAAACTATCTATTCTCTAAAGCCCTATAACCCTCTTATATGGCCTTTTATGCAAAGCAATAAATATGAAAGGATCTAACTAATGGAAGCAAGTGACGTGGAATGGGTTTATCTAGTAGCAAGTTTCTTAGAGCAAGTTTCTCTCAGCAGTTTCTCAAGCAAGTTTCTCAAAGTAGCAAGTAGCAAAGATCTCAAGTAGCAAATATCTCAAGGGAGCAAATGTTCTACCAATTGTTATTTCATTCGTGTGGTTGTCACAATTAGTGAAGCACATGTTTCAGTCTTAATTGTTTCTTCTAGGAAGGAGCCATAAATAGGTGTAGCCAAGTAAATGAACTAAACCCCTTATGATGGTTCTTATGGCCAAGTAAATGACTGCACAAGAGTTATTAAGACATAGAAGTCCCACCATAGCCTTAAGTTCTAAGGTCCCCTATATATATCCCCAATAAAGTAACTTCATGATTCGGTCTCAGGTTTACATGTCCTCCCAAGTCACCCTCACTCCATTACCTTACCGGTGATCACCTTACATGCATTCCCCAACATATGCGTGCACTCATATATTGTACATCAAGACAATCATAAAAGATAACAAAACTTGTATGCAACCAAACAACGAACTATTTCACTATTGCCATGAACAAATCACTTCTCAAACATAGATGGAGAGACACAATAGATCAAGGGAAAAGTATATTGCATCATACATCATGTTTGCCAAGAGTTTACAGTGGGGAGATGGAGATGATCTTGCTGTAGATGTTGATGATGAACACGCCGGAGGGGGGTGGAGCCATCCGGAGGTGATTCCGGCGGCGTTTCCCCCTCCGATCTTCTCCGGCGACAGCCTTCTGACTCTCTGTTTCGTGGTTTTCTGTTTCTCCGCCGCCTCCTTTCGCGAAACGCCAGGAGACCTTTTTTATAGGCGTTTTTAGGTCAAGACGAAGTCGGTGGACGAAAGACCGAGGGCCACGGAGCTCCGAGGTGGAAACGAGATAGGCCCACGCGGCCATGTACTTTAGGCCGCGTGGGACCCTCCCATTTCCAGCCTGTTGGGATTCTGGTCTTCAATTTAAGCCCATTGCGTTCGTCTCGAAAATTCTGAACCGTGCTCTTTGACCTTGCCCTTTTTGGAGTCCCGAAGCTCCCGGAAAGTCTGAAACACTAAAAAAGACGTTTTCTGGAAAAACAAGGTTAATTCCAAATAAATGGGAAAACTATGAAGTATTCCCAAAATCATTATAAAACATTGATATAACCCTTATATGATGCAAATATGATTGGAATATAAGCAATTAAAGTGCAAAGTTCATGTATGCATTTTACATGCATCAACATCCCCAAGCTTAATCCATGCTCGTCCTCGAGTATGAAGATGATAAAACTAACATGGACTTTGCAATTTAATACTTAACAATGAATATCAAAGATGATTACTATTGCTACATATAGTCAAATGATTCATTCTTCAAAGGAGTAGCAATATGCAAATAGTTTATGAAGTGATATCAATTATTCAAGACAAGGATGTTCATTGATAGTTCACAAAGTGTAACATAGTAACAAGTAATATGGAACACATGTATGCATAATGATAAGTAGAACATCCTACGATGGTCATAGAGTGTAGATGGAAATCTGAATATGATAGGTGTACACTTTGGAAAGATGTATATGTGAGTAGAGGTAAAGCATGCATAAGTTTCATCCAACTTCCAAACTCTTCTACTTAAGTTAATGATTGCAATAAGGTATTCATTGGTGTCAAGCTCTCATTTCCCCTATCATGGCATCTTGAATGATTAAGGTTAAAGTGAAAGCAAATATGAGTAGTGTGCTTGACAAAGTAAAGGTTGGATGTCTCATGCCCCTTGAATACAAGTACCTACACCATGATTACTCAACTTAGAAAACAAAGCAAGTTCAAGTTATATATCATTGTAAGTAATAATAGTATCATCAAGAGCGTCAACTGGGGTACCTCTTGTCCCAGGATATGGAACAAGCCCATATCAAAATGACAAGACAAACAAATAAGATGAAAAACCTTAACACCCTTTTTATTTACCATTGGAATAGCTTTTTATTGTAAGGTGCGTCATAGATAATTCATCATAGCATGTAAGTAAATTTCCACCATGAATAATGCATGGCTTAGATTAGCAGCCCAGGCGTCTCTCTAACCATTTATACAAACTCATTTAAACTTCTTCATTTCCACCTCATTTCACCATGATAGGCATCCATAAACAAAAGTACATGATATCAACTAAATGAGATGAAGGAGCATGTTGAAAGCTTTGCATGTGACAGCACATATGGGCTAACTCCAACCTCGAACATTTATCAAGCCACTAGCATCATAATCTTAATCACAATGGGTCATGTTTTATTTATTGCAATGATAGTAAAATGTGCATCAAGTTCGTGAGAGCTATATAACCAACTTTTCCCATGGCAATCAATAACATAATCATTTTCATTCAGAGGTATAGATAACACAAATATCATGATGAACATACTCGGAATAGCATATAGCTAGTAGGTAGATATGGTGGACTCACTGGAATAACTTTGGTTGAAGGTGTTGGAAACAAGTTTTTGCTTGTTGGAGTTTTTGGGCTAGCAAAAGGGAGAAAGTTGACCATCTAGATGCATGCATGAGTGTCCATAGAACTAACTAATCCATGTTAAACAAAGTGAAATAACTTTCAGCATCAAAACATGAATAAGTGATAACTCTTGATAAAGCATTTACATATTATTACTCATTAATAAGCTCATGAATCATGCAACTATATGTATCATTAAAAATCAACTCAAACATCCCTTTTCCCATCATGATAATAGCATCCATCATATTTCAACCCATATTTCCAGTAGCTCTCTCATATATAATTGATAGTGTGGTGGTCTCTCAAGACTCAAACAAAAACAAAAACGACGCTCCAAGTTTATGTGATAAAGTGTTTTGATCGAAAAACAGAAGTTGGACGTGTGCAAACCGAGAGTGTGTAGGTCCAGCGGGGTTGTCTTCACATCCCCAAGCTTATGGTCTTCACCATCCTTGGATAGCTCTTGGTGCATCTCCTCCAATCCCTGTGAAAAAACTTCAAAACACCGTTTCTCCCATTTCTTTTCTGTGGGGTGCATTAATAGTGATAAACAAATAGGTTTCTTGCTGCATATAATCCTTGAACAAAAATTCATATGACATGTCCAGAAAGTGTATAATGTTGTATTCCTACTCATAAACTCAATTGGATCAAAAAGATTCAACTTAAAAGCTCAAAGCATGCATCAAACAAAATGGGACAAAATCTGTCCAGAAAAACAGCAGCAGCAAAACGTATTTTTCTACCCTACCAAACTTTCTCGAAAAATTCCGAACAAATTCATGCATACAGAGGATGAAAATTTACAATTACAGTTCAAATATGAGCTCATTCGGAGTTACAGAATAAGAATTAAAAATCATACCGTGCACAGATTCGTGCAGGAATAAAATCTCCGAACTCAAATAAGCAACTTTTCAAGACCAAAATGGGTAAAACTTGGCACTTTATTAAAAACTCCAGAACTAACTAGACACAAAATCTCTTGTTACAGCAAGAGGACACAAAGAAAAATCACACAAAAATAACCGGGTTGCCTCCCGCAAAGCGCTTTCTTTATAGCCATATAGCTAGGCTTACTTACTTGGTATCAAGATGGTTGAAGTGAGGTGGCTTGGCATCCCCAAGCTTAAATTCTTGTACTTATTTGATATATGTAGGGTGAGCCTAGGGGTACATCCCCAAGCTTGAGTTTTTGTCCCTCTTGATCTTGTTCATCACCCTCAATTCTTCCACCTTAAAATTCTCTTTACACAACACTCGTCACAAACTTGATTAGAGGGGTTAGTGCCTTCATAAATTAAATCCACATAGGCACAGCAAAGACATATCATGAATTGATTTTAAACATTAGCTACTGTTACTATGGTTATGTAATGCTCCTTGATCAAAAGAACCGCACAAAACACAAGTAATGAGAGTAATGCAGAATAAAGACAGGATATGTCAAAAACTGGACAGCGAATTACTATTATCACTCTTTTTATTTGGTTTTAGCTTTGGGAAAAGTTTAAATGATAGAGATTTTGCAATGGTTCCATTGGCATGAACAACACATGTTCAAGGTCGACCCCAACTTCTCCATTACTCATCCTTCTCATTTACTTTCCCAAATTTCATATAGAGTGAAAATCTTAAACTAATTGTTAGAAATCAGTAGGTAAAGTTATTTTGCAGGTTCTCAAGATATAAAGGTGTGCCCAAACTGAATAGGAGATAAAAGCATAGAGAGCACACCTCAAAACATTAAACCATTAACTTTTAAGTCTAACTCTTTTCCTATGCATTGGCATTTTATATATGAATAAATAACACCCATTTGAGGTAACCAATGCATATAATGATCAATAGCTTGCATTTTAAATAACATAGAAACATAGAGAGGATTCTTATCTCTTCCTCTCTCATAATAGTTGCAAGCATTGAAGTTAAATATTCCCACATGATTTTGAATAGAATCACCACATAAAGACTTATCATCTAATGAGCATATTGGATCATCAAACTCACAATCAATTTCATCCTCAATAGTAGGGGGACTAAAAATGTCATATTCATCAAAACAAACTTCCCCAAGCTTAAGGTTTTCCTCAGTATTAGAAATAAAGTTGTTAAAAGAATTAGTACTACCACAGACATGATTGTTATGCAAATAAATTTTAATTTTCTCCTCAAACACTTCATGTCCTAACTCAAGATAGATATTATACAATTCTAGGATTGTTTTGTTGTTTTCCATTTTATAATTTTTTTTTGTGTTTTAGATTTATATGTTAGTATGCAATGCAAACAAGAATAAAAGTTTAGCACAACGCTCCCCGGCAACGGCGCCAGAAAAGTACTTGATAATCCCCAAGAGCAAGGAATCACTGTAGCACTATTCGATAAGTATTTGAGTGTCGAACCCACGAGGAGCTGAAGGTAAACTATCTATTCTCTAAAGCCCTATAACCCTCTTATATGGCCTTTTATGCAAAGCAATAAATATGAAAGGATCTAACTAATGGAAGCAAGTGACGTGGAATGGGTTTATCTAGTAGCAAGTTTCTTAGAGCAAGTTTCTCTCAGCAGTTTTCTCAAGCAAGTTTCTCAAAGTAGCAAGTAGCAAAGATCTCAAGTAGCAAATATCTCAAGGGAGCAAATGTTCTAGCAATTGTTATTTCATTCGTGTGGTTGTCACAATTAGTGAAGCACATGTTTCAGTCTTAATTGTTTCTTCTAGGAAGGAGCCATAAATAGGTGTAGCCAAGTAAATGAACTAAACCCCTTATGATGGTTCTTATGGCCAAGTAAATGACTGCACAAGAGTTATTAAGACATAGAAGTCCCACCATAGCCTTAAGTTCTAAGGTCCCCTATATATATCCCCAATAAAGTAACTTCATGATTCGGTCTCAGGTTTACATGTCCTCCCAAGTCACCCTCACTCCATTACCTTACGGTGATCACCTTACATGCATTCCCCAACATATGCGTGCACTCATATATTGTACATCAAGACAATCATAAAAGATAACAAAACTTGTATGCAACCAAACAACGAACTATTTCACTATTGCCATGAACAAATCACTTCTCAAACATAGATGGAGAGACACAATAGATCAAGGGAAAAGTATATTGCATCATACATCATGTTTGCCAAGAGTTTACAGTGGGGAGATGGAGATGATCTTGCTGTAGATGTTGATGATGAACACGCCGGAGGGGGGTGGAGCCCTCCGGAGGTGATTCCGGCGGCGTTTCCCCCCTCCGATCTTCTCCGGCGACAGCCTTCTGACTCTCTGTTTCGTGGTTTTCTGTTTCTCCGCCGCCTCCTTTCGCGAAACGCCAAGAGACCTTTTTTATAGGCGTTTTTAGGTCAAGACGAAGTCGGTGGACGAAAGATCGACGGCCACGGAGCTCCGAGGTGGAAACGAGATAGGCCCACGCGGCCATGTACTTTAGGCCGCGTGGGACCCTCCCATTTCCAGCCTGTTGGGCTTCTGGTCTTCAATTTAAGCCCATTGCGTTCGTCTCGAAAATTCTGAACCGTGCTCTTTGACCTTGCCCTTTTTGGAGTCCCGAAGCTCCCGGAAAGTCTGAAACACTAAAAAAGACGTTTTCTGGAAAAACAGGGTTAATTCCAAATAAATGGGAAAACTATGAAGTATTCCCAAAATCATTATAAAACATTGATATAACCCTTATATGATGCAAATATGATTGGAATATAAGCAATTAAAGTGCAAAGTTCATGTATGCATTTTACATGCATCAGCAACATGTTACCAAATGTTTTCAGACTAGCTTCAAAGCCTGCACGGGTGGTGGAGTACCGGGTCTTGTCACCTAGTGCTTGGGAGATGGCATCGAGCTGAGAAATCTTTGCACCCTCGTATAGAGGCCTCTTAGCCGAGGCCATCATATCAAGAAAGGCCTTCGCGCTTGGCTCTGGTTCCTCGGTTCCTCCGGTTCTGCCGGTTCCTCCTGTGGAGGTGGAGAATCCGGCATGTAGGCATCATGGAGATCAACTATCAAGTCTCTTATCCCATCGTACTCATTGCCATCGATCCGCTGCCGCATCACCTCACCTCTGTCTTGTTCGTACTGAGCAAAGTCGACCAGCGTGACGTAGTTAGGCATATACCCATACGACCAAAGGTGTTTTGTCATTTGCTCCTTTCCCTGACGATGACGCCTCTCGCAACGAACGCAAGGGCACATTGGACGAACCAACTTTAGACCAGGCGCTAACTCTTTCACTAATATATCAGTCTTCCATTCCCACTCATCTGTTCTTTTAACCTTACTAATACGGCCACTGTACATCCACTCATTATCAGCCTTCCTCTGCTTTATTGGGAGCCAAACAGAAACGCACTTCATAATGTGCAACAAGTAATAATAAATTTATTCAATGTCACCGATTAATTACGGCCAAATTTTATCATTTACACCATGCAAGGGTTCACCTACACTTCTAATAGGTAGGGGCCTATCCCACCCGAGTATGTGTAGATCGAGTCGTGTTCCATGTTCTACCCCCACCCGAGAAGGAATTTCGGCAGCACCTCCCCCTGTTCTTCAGAATACACGTCTCGAGCTTGTCAAGCCGAGAGGGTGTGCATCCGAAGAACAACGGGGAGGTGCTGCCGAAATTCCGTCTCAGGAAGGGGTAGAACATGGAACACGACTCGATCTACACATACTCGGACTGTCCAACATGGACAATCCGGAAGAGGTACGGTTATAAATATGCAAAGATGGACAATCCTGCATATTTATAAATTTGTAACCCTTCCGGACGGGATCTGACTCGGGTTACGCGACTGACTTGGTGATCTAGACCAAAGTAAACCTATGCAGCAAGAGAGGCGAAAGATTTATACCCTTGAAGCGTGATCGGTGGCCGGAGAAGGTCGAGGACGTGCTCCGGAAGGGGGGCGATGAAACAGGGGCACCGAGGCGGCCCCTCCTCAGCTGGAGAAGAAGCCCCGCAACGACGTGCGGGACCGATGATGCTGGCTGGCGGGAAGCGACGTCATCTGAAAAAGAAAAAAAATAAACATTAGCACACATGTCTAGCAACATAAATATTCATGAAAATGCTTAAAACAAAAATTCTATAGCTAACAACTAAACCTACCCTAACACTAACAGCTAACACTAACAGCTAACAGTAACACTAAATCTAAAGCTAACACTAACCCTAACGCTAACACTAACTAATTCTAACAAAAAAACAGAGGGTGGAGCAGTGCTTACCTCCGGTGGCGCCGATGGAGGTGGCGGCGGTCGGAGCTAGGAGGAGCTGGGCCGGGGCCAGAGGTGGGGGCGTCGGGGGCGGCCGGAGCTAGGAGGAGCTGGGCCGGGGCCAGAGGTGGGGGCATCAGGGGCGGCCAGATCTAGGAGGAGCTGGGCCGGGGCCGGAGGTGGGGCATCGGGGGCGGCCGGTGGAGAGGAGATAGGGGCCGGGGACGTCGGGGGGCGGCCGGTGGAGAGGAAAGGCGGGGGCGGGTAGCGGCAGCGGTCACGAGGTGGGGCGAGTGCGGACACAGGGTGGGGCGGCGGCGGCAGGTGGCGTACGGGGTGGGGCGGCGCGGGAGGATTTGGGGAAGATGGGCGGCAGGTCGGAGCTGTGGCGGCGGGGTCGGGGACGGCCGGCGGCGAGGTCGGGGATGGGACGGCCGGCGGCGGGGTCGGGGTTGGAGGTCGATTTGGGGCTGGGTCGAGGCTGGGGCGCGATGTGGATTTGGCAAAGCTTCCGTGCCGCGCGCGCTGAACGGGTAGGTGAAGCCACCCGAGTCTATGCCGACGGCTTTGCCGTCGGCGTATGGTTTTGCTTTTTTATATTGCTTTTTAAAAAGAAATCAAATATTATTTACTATGTTTTCTAATACAATTATAATTAATTTGTATAATGTCCTATACATATATTAATGACATATGCATGGTTAGGTGGGGTTCCGGAGCCCCGCTTCGGTGAAACCCTAGACCCCCCGGAAAAACTCAAAGTTCCCGTCAACCCCCTTGAACGGCGTCGAAAGGGGGTAGGCCAGTGGACTTTTTTGCTTGGTTCTTTTAGGTTTGGCCATGGGAACATGGGAAACCAACTTTTATCAGAAGTTCTCACAAGATTTCCCCCGGTTTACCCGAAACGGCAGTTTTCACCTCTAAATGTAGAAACTTAGTAGAGAGAAAGTGATGCCGGTGAAGCCGGTCACACAACGGAGTAGGATCTTTCACATTTCAAAAACCCAACACACTTGTATACATATGGTATGGAACCACCTAGGTTTGGGTGGGGTTCCGACGCTCCGGAGCCCCGCTTCGGTGAAACCCTAGACCCGCTGAAAAAACCCTAACGTTTTCGTCTACCCCCTAGACTGGAGCCGAAAGGGGGTAGACAAGTGGACTTTTTTGTTAGTTTGTGTTAGCCTAGGCCATAGGAACATGGTAAACCAACTTTTGTCACAAGTTGTCACAAGGTTGCCCCTTGTTCGCCCGAAACGGGAGTTTCCACATCTAAGTGCAGAAACTCACTAGAGAGAAAGTGAAGTCAGTGAAGCCGGTCACACCCCGGAGTAGGATATTGGAAATTTACAACACACAACACACTTGTATACATATGGTATGGCACAACCTTGGTTTTGGCGGGGTTCCGACGCTCCGGGGCCCCGCTTCGGCGAAACCCTGAATCCGCTGGAAAAACCCTAATGTTTTCGTCTACCACCTTGAACGGCGTCGAAACGGGGTAGGCCAGTGGAATTTTTTGCTTGGTTGTGTTAGGTTAGGCCATAGGAACATGGGAAACCAAAGTCTGCCTCAAATAAACACAAGATTCCATCCGGTTCTCCCGAAACGGGAGTTTTCACCTCTAAGTGCAGAAACTCACTAGAGAGAAAGTGAAGTCGGTGAAGCCGGTCACACCCCGGAGTAGGATATTGGAAATTTACAACACACTTGAATACATATGGTATGGCACAACCTTGGTTTTGGTGGGGTTCCGACGCTCTGGGGCCCCGCTTCGGCGAAACCCTGAATCCGCTGGAAAAACCCTAACGTTTTCTTCTACCACCTTGAACGGCGTCGAAAGGGGGTAGGCCAGTGGAATTTTTTGCTTGGTTGTGTTAGGTTAGGCCATAGGAACATGGAAACCAAATTCTACCTCAAATAAACACAAGATTCCATCCGGTTCGCCCGAAGGGGGAGTTTTCACCTCTAAGTGCAGAAACTCACTAGAGAGAAAGTGAAGTCGGTGAAGCCGGTCACACCTCGGAGTTGGATATTGGACATTTACAACACACAACACACTTGTATACATATGGTATGGAATAACCTAGGTTTCGGTGGGGTTCCGACCCTCCGGGGCACCTCCTTGGCGAAACCCTAGACCCGTTGGAAAAAAGTCAAAGTTCCCGTCTACACACTTGACCGGAGCCGAGAGGGGGTAGGCCAGTGGATTTTTTTGCTTGGTTGTGTTATCCTAGGACATAGGGGCATGAGAAACCAACTTTTGTCACAATTTGTCACAAGCTTGCCCCTTGTTCGCCCGAAACGGGAGTTTTCACCTCTAAGTGCAGAAACTCACTAGAGAGAAAGTGAAGTCGGTGAAGGCGGTCACACCTCGGAGTAGGATATTGGAAATTTACAACACACAACACACTTGTATACATATGGTATGGCACAACCTAGGTTTTGGTGGGGTTCCGACGCTCCGGGGCCCCGCTTCGGCGAAACCCTGAATCCGTTGGAAAAACCCTAACGTTTTCGTCTACCACCTTGAACGGCGTCGAAAGGGGGTAGGCCAGTGGAATTTTTTGCTTGGTTGTGTTTGGTTAGGCCATAGGAACATGGGAAACCAAAGTCTACATCAAATAAACACAAGATTCCATCTGGTTCGCCCGAAGGGGGAGTTTTCACCTCTAAGTGCAGAAACTCAATCGAGAGAAAGTGAAGTCGGTGAAGCCGGTCACACCCCGGAGTAGGATATTGGAAATTTACAACACACAACACACTTGTATACATATGGTATGGCACAACCTTGGTTTTGGTGGGGTTCCGACGCTCCGGGGCCCCGCTTCGGCGAAACCCTGAATCCGCTGGAAAAACCATAACGTTTTTGTCTACCACCTTGAACGGCGTCGAAAGGGGGTAGGCCAGTGGAATTTTTTGCTTGGTTGTGTTAGGTTAGGCCATAGGAACATGTAAACCAAAGTCTACCTCAAATAAACACAAGATTCCATCCGGTTCGCCCGAAGGGGGAGTTTTCACCTCTAAGTGCAGAAACTCACTAGAGAGAAAGTGAAGTCGGTGAAGCCGGTCACACCTCGGAGTAGGATATTGGACATTTACAACAAACAACACACTTTTATACATATTTTATGGCGTAACCTAGGTTTTGGTGGTGTTCCGACCCTCCGGGGCCACTCTTCGGCGAAACCCTAGACCCGCTCAAAAAAAGTCAAAGTTCCCGTCTACACCCTTGACCGGAGCCGAGAGGGGGTAGGCCAGTGGATTTTTTTGCTTGGTTGTCCTAGGTTAGGACATAGGAACATACGAAACCAACTTTTGTCACAATCTTGCCCCTTGTTCGCCCGAAACGGGAGTTTTCACCTCTAAGTGCAGAAACTCACTAGAGAGGAAGTGAAGTCGGTGAATCCGGTCATACCCCGGAGTAGGATTTAGGACATTTAAAACACACAACACACTTGTATACATATGGTATGGCACAACCTAGGTTTGAGTGGGGTTCCGACGCTCTGGGGCCTCGCTTCGGCGAAATCCTGAATCCGCTGGAAAAGCCCTAACGTTTTCGTCTACCACCTTGAACGCCGTCGAAAGGGGGTAGGACAGTGGACTCTTTTGCTTGGTTGTGTTAGGTTAGGCCATGGGACATGGGAAACCTACTTTTATCACAAGGTCTCACAAGATTTCCCACGGTTTACCCGAAATGGGAGTTTTTAACCTATATATAAGTGTAGAAACTTAGTAGAGAGAAAGTGATGTCGGTGAAGCCGGTCACACAACGGAGTAGGATCTTTCACATTTCAAACACACAACACACTTGTATAAATATGGTATGGAACCACCTAAAATTTTGGTAGGGTCCCGACGCTCCGGAGCCCCGCTTCGGTGAAACCCTAGACAGAACCGAGAGGGGGTATTGGTCCTCCCCACATACCACGACACATGTACACATGTTATATGGCACCACCTAGGTATGTGAGATAATATGCACAGACATGCGATAACACTTACGTGGGTGGAGACACAAGATTCGCGATGTCATTCTATGTGGGTGGAGATCGTTATTCGGCGTAGCTATATACATAAAAATGAATAAAAAACATATTTATTAAACATGTTCAACTTAACTGAGAATAGTAAATAAAATACATAAAAATAAAGATTAAAAAAACATGGTCACTGTGCCGACGGCTTTGCCGTCGGCGTATTGTTAAGTTTGTAAAGAATAAATATTGCAAAAACAGTAGACACCTATGCCGACGATAAAGCCGTCGGCGTATAGGGTGAGCCATTCCGGCGCTGGCTGTACGCCGACGGTATGCGTACGCCGAGGGTGGCCGTCGGCGTCTGTTGCCTGTACGCCGACGGCCTTTATACGCCGAGGGTGGCCGTTGGCGTCTGGGTTCTATGCCGAGGGCATTTTATACGCCGACGGCCAGGGCGCCCGGCTGGCCTCGCCAGGGTCTACGCCGAGGGCCCTGACAAATAGCCATCGGCGCATCATTTGGCCGTCGGCGTAGAAGCTCATTCCTGTAGTGAGCCGGCGGGACAACCTGCTCTTCGACGCGGTGATGGCGTCGCCATCCCTCCGGTTCAGCGAGACCAAGGTGCACATGTTCCTCGCCGGGAGCTAGCGCCTGACTTCGTCATCGGCGACAGCTTCTACGGCGGCGAATGCACTGTCTCCCGCGGCAACTCCTCCGACGCCATTGCTGTGATCAACCGTGAGAGTGCCACCGAGTCAGTCGCAACTGCAGGAAGGTACACGTATATCGCTGACATCAATAGAGGCATAGATCATGCCTTCATCCTGGCGCTAATCGTGATTCTGGACAAGATGCATAATTATTCACCCCCAAGTGGTAGGGGATCGCATGCTCCACGTGGTAGGGGATCAGATGCTCCACGGAGGTGCGATCGTTGCAGGAGCTAAATGTTAGCAAGAAAACAATGAAGTAGCGGAAAATCAAACCAACGGGGACACGAGATTTAACGTGGAAAACCCCTCCAACAATGGAGGAGAAAAAACCACGGGCGCCAGCCAGCAATAGTTCACTATATCGGGTGAGGTTACAAACGCCGGGGATTTACACAATGTGACTTATCCCAGCCGGCGGCTTACAAGATGTATATATGGTGGTAAAATCTTAGGTCGGCTGCAGTCCGACCCGAAAACGACGTGTACCGTCCGAAACCTCCGCAATTTCGCAGGTATACAATCTTCGCGTTGTTTTACTAGTACTAGTAGGCTGATTTATCTCAGCACGTATATGTTATAAACGATAGCAAAGAAAACGACGAAGTAGCGGAAAGATCAACCAACAGGGGCACAAGATTTAACGTGGAAAACCCCTCCAACAATGGAGGAGAAAAAATCATGGGCGCCAGCCAGCAATACTTCACTATATCGGGTGAGATACAAACGTCGGAGATTTACAACGTGCGACTTATCCCATGACGGCGGCTTACAAGATGTATTTATAGGTGCCCTGACCTAATCCGGGACGCTCCGCTCTCCTCGTCATAAGTTGGTCTTTATCAGTATATATGAATTTGGATCACCACAAAATATCAGTATATGAGCTACTGAGCTCGGTTGATGATCTCTAATCCGTGATCCGTGAGAAAAACGTTGATGCTAGAAATTACTAGGGTTATGGATTGGATTCCCAATGATGATCATGCATGTGAACAAAGAGACGAAATCTTAAGATTGTCTCCTTTCCGTGTCCTTAATTTGCATGTGCCACGCATTCATGCAAAGGTCGCTAGCTTAGGTAGCTACACACGGTTGCAACGCTCGGCACGTTGCCACGAATGGCTCACCGTCAAGGTCATCTCATATAACAAAATAAAAAGAAGACAACCGCCTGCCTAGGGTTCTCACGCCGCCAACCTCCTACGCTGGTTCGGTGAGTGGGACTGTGGGAGGATACAAGAGTCCTTTGATCTATCGGTGGGAGTTGTAGCTAATCTTGTTAGAATAGGTGTCAGTGTTAAACTAAAATTTAGAGATCATCTTTTAAAGTCTACTGGCTTCTTACTTTCTAAGTCTTGCAATCGTTTTGCTGTGATTCGCTGTTTAGGGCGTGGTCGTTTGTATGGTTCTTGTGGTTGGTGACTTGTGTTGGCCTGGAAAAGTGTGCTTAGGTAGTTTGCTGTTGGTTTGTTGGTGATGACAGGTTTTTGTCCCATAATGGGCACTCCATGACGAGTGTCTCGGGTTTCGTGTTATTGCCCCAACCCGCTTCATTGTCCCACCCCACACCCTCACCCCCACCCCCACCCGTTTCTTGTGATTTGTTTTGTAAGAAGACTGAATATTTCGGGACATTGGAGCATATGCTCCCATTGTTTAAAAACGCATTTCAAAATGCCAAAAAATTGGAGAAAATTTCCAAGTGTATATCCAGACATGTTATGTTCGCGCAAAAAAATTCACGAAAAAAAAGACATTTTGTGTGGCTTGAGTTAAAAAGACAAAATAAATGTCTCACAAAAAGTCGTTTTGTAGCAGCCCAATTTGTCTTTTTTACATAAGCCACATAAAATGCTATTTTTCCTTGAAACTTGGTGCGTAAGTATAAATGTTCGTATGTACACCCGAATATTTTTTTTGGAATTTTTTACATTTTTTAAATATATTTTTACATAAGGGGAGTATCTACTCCTATGAGCTAAAACACCGCCTCCGAATATTTCCTTTTATGAAATGGAAAGGGGTATGAAGCCCGTTTGGAAACAATATACCACCGCAATAATCAGATTAATGCAACAAGTTACAGGGGTCAGGGATCAACATATATTCTACAAATCTCGCCTTGGTGTAATCGGGTAGGTCTCGGTTTGCTATCGCCCTGCCGGGGAGCTGTGCCTTCATTGGGCGATGGTGTTGCGGCAATAACGATGTAGATCTGATTATTTTGTCAACTTGGGTGGTCGTGTTCTTCTTCGAGCTGAATCGACATGGCCAACATTTCCAGTGAGATCGCGAAACTCTAGAGGCTGGAAAATCGGCGCGCCATCGGTACATGCGGGATGGAGAACATGGGAATAAGAGGCTGGGTTGTATTTTTCCTTCTCAGGGATTTTCTTGTAATGCTGGTGTTTGACATGTACACACCTTCTCCGCTCGTTGGCTAAAAGAGAATAGTTCCCCTTTCCCGTCGTATACAACGAATACATATTCATATACTTCCCTAAAAAAATCGAATACATATACAGTCACACAGTGTGTCACCTTACACGCTAGCGTTGTACTCCATTTTAATTTGCACGGCACGCAAGAAATCATTTGGGGAGGAGACGGAGAAAGTGACATGGGCCGCCGTAACCAAAATGGCCTAAACTTCAGAGCAGATTGCGTTAAACGGAATTTTGGAATTCTGAGGGGCCTACATCACTCCTAGTTCACTCTTTTTATGATCACAATCTAGTGTAAAAAGAAGAAGTTCGAAGTTCTCTAAATTCCTTCTCTCACCCCTAAAATCCAAACACACAGTACTCTGTACAGATCGACCCACTCGGTGAACTAGGTATCTCCATCCCTCCTAGGTATGGATCGACCATCATATCCATCATCCATGGAACATCGAGCTGCTCGATCCAACGCCGTGGCCCTGAAGATTAAATTGGAGGTATTCAAGAGGCCGTGGCCCAGCGAGTGCCGGAGTAGGTGGCGCAAACGCCTTAACTGAGCTCGCTCCGTTCGTACTTTTGCTGGTCAAGAATGGACAAGCAATCCACTGATGGCTTCCCGTTTGCCGCCATTGATTCGCCCTGCGAAGTGCGAACCCCAACCGATCAACGTACGTCCCAATGGGAACGAAGCCATGGGGGGCCATGCCGACCAGCTTATGTACCAATTATTTGCTTAGTCATTACAGCGACCCCGCCCTGTACTACGTGCTTGCCCTAGATAGCTAGCAACCGGCCCGGCAGCAATCCCGTTTCAACTTTCTCTCCTCCTCTGCTCCGTCCCTATCCTTGAGAGTCGTCTCCATCTTTTCCCCTCCGGCCCCTCTCCTCTCTCTCTCCGGCGGCTCAGCCGGCCGGAATAGGGTGGGGAGAGGGTGTCCGGGCCTTCTGTTAATATTAGTTTTAGGGTTTCTGTCTCGCCTGTGTGGCGATTTGGCGTTTTGCCATGTCGGAGTTGTGACCTCGCAGGCGCGCGGCGGCGGTCGGTGGTCAGATCTTGTGGCGGCTGCCTCTCCATGGTGGGGATGGCGACCTGCGGCGGCATCTGGCGACGCTCCTTCAAATAAGCGCGGCGAGATCCAGGTTTGGCCCCTTCCCGTCCTATCTTGCTACCATGGTGGTGGTCGGTGGTTCGGGACGGCCAGATCTGTTGCCTCGCGAAGAGATTTCGCTCTTGTGCACTGGCGCTGCACCGAGCGGAGGTTGGGCTTCCCTTGCAGGCTCTCATGGCGGGAGTTTCAGAATTGGAAGCTCTGTCTCGTCTCCTTCAATAAGCGCCAGCGTCTTCAGTTCATTGCTCGGCTTGCTGCTCTGCTTTTCCTGGCCGGCCTTGGTGGCGAGGAGGAGAAGAGGAGGAGCGGCTGGAGGATGATGGTCGTGGATGCTGTCCTTGCGTTCGAGCGCGGCGCAGGACAGTTGCTTCTGTGTGTCCCCGGCGGGCTTCCAAGGTGGGGGCCGAAGCAGGTGGCGCTGGCAGCAAACTCCTTCATCAAGCGTTGTGACTTTCGTCTTGGTACACCTCTAATGCCTTCCTTCTTCTTGACCGGCCGTGGTGGCGAGGGAGATGGAGAGTGGTGTTGGGTGCTGGCTAGGATTGAAGGTTTATTGCTGCTGTTTCTTTGCGCGTCACACACGGTGGCTGTTGTCGCCGCCGTGATCCTCGGCCGGTATGGCGGCCATATCTCTGCCTCTTTGTCGGAGGCTCTTCGAGTCCTGAGCTGGAGCTCGACTTGTCTGAGCTGTCAAGTGGTGTGTCCCCGATGGTTCCGAGAAGGCCAGTGGCAGTGGCTCCTCGCCGGAGGAGAGACGACGGGCTATTCCCTCTCTGATCTTGGCGCGGCCAGCGCCTGGAGGTCGGCGGCGAGCGTCGGTGGTGGAGATCCCCTGGACCTGATTGCTTTTTATTTTTTAGTTGCAGGGGTGTACTTGTAAGACGAGAGGTCTTATCCTCAAATTGCAGGTTCATTAGTGCAAGTGTTGAAAAATGGCCTCTTTGTAATTTGTACCGCCACGTGGTTCTATATGAAAGCAGCTGAGGGGTCCTTCGCGGCCCCACCCCTTGTAAAAAAAAAAAAACCCGGCCCGGCATGCCGGCGAGCTCCGTGGCAGCGGCAGAGCGGTGGCACGCGTACGCTGCAGTTGCGCGAGCTCACCGACAGCCGCTGGCTACAGATTTGTAAAAGGGGATTAGTCAAAAGCACTCTGGTTGGCCCCTTCTGATTTGTTGGAGTTCATCATGCCAAAGTGTTGTTCTTTCCTGCAAAATTTTATTGTTTGTTGCAGCCTCTGGCTTGTTAGTTTATACATGTATATGATGTTTCGGTTAGTTGCTTGTCTGTACGTGCCTCCGCGACACCGGCCTGACTTGGTTTAATCAGTGTGAGGATGGGTTTGGATCAAGCGTTTAAAATTAGGTTAGGATTCTGTTGTGATTACGGAACGGGTTGTTTAAAGAAAGCGACGGCCTTTGCTCGTCTTTGCCACTAAGTTGGATGGATGCATCTGTGTTGTTCAAAGGAACAGCTTTGCGTTTAAAGAAATGCAACAGCTTGCTTAATTGATTTGACTGATTTTTAAACGGCGAGCTGATGAAGTCTAGTCAATTGACAGAAAGTTGGAAATCCAGGAGATTAAATAAATTGTGCAGAAACCAATAAGAGAGTAATGTCAAATATTCCCTCCGTTCACTAATATAAGGCACACAGGACCCATTTTCAATTTTGACTACATAATAATATGAGTGAATCTATATATAAAATAAGTCTAGATAAATTTGAATCAAAAAAATTGAAATGATGGGTTCAGTGTGTCTTTTACGGAGTATTAGTGAACGGAGGGAGTCGTAGATATAACATGTAATAGCTTTTTTTTCTTCAAAATCACACGACAGCCAATAAGACAACACCGTCCGACCTGATATGAAACACATACCGCTGAAAAATAAAAACACTGCCAAAGTTTTTTTTTGTAAAAGCACTGCAAAGGTTATATGTAAGCATTGCCGTCATCATCCAACCAAGCGAGCGACCCCTACTTCGCCGCAGAAGGCCATTGCTAGAGTCCTCGCCAAAACACAGACCCGTGAAGTTGACATGTAGGTTCATGACAAGTGGGTGAGCACACACGCCGATGACAAGGCCGCTCCCATTCTAAAGGTGAACTCCAAATGGGAACTATGTGAGGTTGGTATCGAGAAGGATCACCGTACGGACCACTCATCGCATGTCATCATCACCATCGGGATGACTCCGCCCGAGCTTTGACTTCATAGAAACACATAGACCATGGAGACCATTGCACGCTAAAAGTCGACTATTAAAGTTTTACCGCAACTTCGACAACATTCAACTCATTTGTTGTTGCCACACAAGCTAAGAAAGGACCACCACCGCCGCCTTTGACTGGTGCCCTGACAGATGCACAACTCAAAACGATACCCTACGGAGGGAGATGGCATAGAAATGTCACCATCATCCAATCAAACGGACCTGGGACACAAACCCGGTTTCCTTGTGAGCTTCCATTGGGATGAGGAACAAGCTATCACTCTGTAGCGTCTTCAAGAAGATAACGACGCTCAAGAGCATCGACGAAGGCTACTCTGGCCATGAGCCAAAGACAAGCCTTCCGCTTGGTTTTGGCTCGTGAACCCTGCATCATCCTGAGGCCACTTCGGACGGGATAGAGCATGATCAAGCTGCTACCACACTTGAACACCGCTAGATCTAGAAGAGCCCAAGCCAACACCATCTGGAACCATCATCCACAATTATCGACACTCACTACACACTGAGGGAAGACACCACACTCCCACAAAGGATGATGGCCATGCTGCATCGACGAGGCACCGAGATCCACATGCGTACACTCGGGGGAAAACCAAACGCCATAACTCCGCCTCGTCACTCAACTCAACTTCCACACGAAGCCGAGAAGACAAACTTGTTGCCCTGGACCACCGGGTACTCACCACCATCACCTATGCTCTTTTTCATGTGGCGCGAGAGGATCCCATCATCGTTTGCTTACCGGCGTCAACCAGCAGGGGATGCGAAGGAGATGAGGATGGTGACGACGTCAACTAGGGTTCCCGTCTGAACCGACGTGAAGCCCTATTTGTAAATATTACATATATATTAGTTGGAATCCTTCGTAAATTCACAACGCCTTCCAAGCGCATATGTTCTACCCGAAAAATAAAATGTAAAAATAGTTAAACATTTTGAAAGTGCATGAGCCCTTATGTGTGGTTTTGGTAATTAATGACAATCTCTATGGACTAATGTTGCATTGAGCTATCCTTGTAGGGCTTGTCATTGGCAATGCTTGAACACCATGTGTTGGTATCAAGATTGAAAGAAGAAGATAAAGTGATGACCAAAGCAATATTCAAGTCATCATATACATTAAGAGAAGAAGATGAAGTGCAATTTCAAGAGAAGCATATCGAAGAAATCCTATGCTTGAAGCTTGTCACCCATTTGGAGATATTGGTCTCGTGAAGATGTCTTATAGAGGCTATCCCATATTGGTGTATGGGGGAGCGATATGTGAGTCTTCACCAAGCAAAGCGCAATCAAGAAAGGTGGTCCACTTGAAGAGATCAAGATCGTCATCATCTAGCTCAAGTGGAATGCGCAAGGCAAATGTATGATCTTGATAGGGTTTCTATTTTACCGGTCTCATGGTGTTAGTGGGAGACCGCGTTACAGATAGATGGCGTACTATCAACAGGGGCTCTCAAGTGAGTAACTTGATCGCATCTTTGTGGAGAGCTCAAACCTTTGCATACTTGGCATCATCATCTTTCTTGGTTCTTATTTGTTTTTCTCCTAGTTGGGTTTTGGTGCTTGTCGTGATCTTTATGACAAGCCGGCCCAAGTTCTTCGAAAACAGATTTTGTTTGGAAAACTTGTTGTGTTTTCGTGTTGGAAATATTATCGGTTTATCCATGAGGAAAGCTCTTGTCGTTACCTTTCCAACAAAGTTGGTTTCACCTGATTTGGAGTTCAAACAAGAAAGTTATTGCATTTCAGGTTTGCTGGGTGGTTGCCGGAAATCCAGGCCAGAGTTTCCGGTGCCCCTAGACCGGAGTCTTTGGTGTGCTCACACCGGAGTCTCCGGACTCAGGGGGACCGGAGTCTCCGGCCTGCCGGTTTGGCACTCGTGCCTCCATGGACGGAAGCTGTTGTATCGTGCCCGGAAGTGGACCGGAGTCTCTGGTCTGGCCGGAGTCTCCGCCCCGACCGGAGTCTCCGCCCCCGCCGGACCGGAGTCTCCGGTGTAAGTTTTTCTGCAACGGCTCTTTTTCTGGGGACCTATAAAAAGGCCTCCTTCTTCCCCAATGTGTGAAGCTCTTCCAAGCACGAAATTTCCCCCTCTCTCACCTCCATTGTTGACCTTGAAAAGCTTGCCCCTCTCCCAATTCCTCCCATGATTCTTGCATATCTTTGAGGGATTTGAGAGAGGAGATCTAGATCTAATTCCACCAATCCATTCCTCCTCTAAGTGAGGGGAACCTAGTAGATCTTGATCTTGGAGTTCCATTTGTTGAGTTATTCTTTGTTCTGCCTCTCTTCTCCCCCCACAAGCATTAGTTGCTTTTGGTGGGATTTGAGAGTGAAGGACTTGAGCACTTCTTGTGTTCTTGCCATTGCTTTTGTGCATCGGTTTGTGCTCTCCACGATGATTCATGGAAGTGAAAGTTCGTGAGCTTGTTACGCCTTTTGTGGCGGTTGAGGCCTTTTGTGGTCACTTGGGAGCACCCAATCCTTTTGTGGGTTGTGCCTCAAGATTGTTGTAAGGGACTCGATTTCCGCCCAAAAGGAAATCAATAGTGGAAGGTGAACCGAGCTTTTGGGCAAGGTTCATCGAAGAATAGGGTGAGGCCATTTGTGGCGTCTTGAGTTTGAAACTCACACCCCTCCAACGAGACGTACTCCCCTAAAAGGAGGAACTCGGGAATACATCGTCGTCTCCGCGTGCTTCGGTTATTTCTATACCCGAGCTTTTTACTTATGCACTTTACTTTGTGATAGCCTTCGTGCTTGAAGTATCCTTTATTGCTATCACCTTGTTGCTTGTCTTGCTTAGCATAAGTTGTTGGTGCACATAGGTGACCTAGTTTATTTAGGTTGTTGGCTTTTTAATTTAAACACCTAGTTTTATTCCGCAATTATCAAGGCTAAACCGGAAAAGTTTTAAATCGCATATTCACCCCCCTCTAGGCGACATCCTTTTCCTTTCACGTTTCAAAAAATTCTGAAAAAAATGGTGACGAACATATAGAAGTGTTATACATATGTGCCATGTTTCGTGGTGAAATGACAATTGTGGTGCTTTACGAAAATAACAAAATAGTGGCCAAAATGGTTTTTTTTAGAACACTGATTTTGTTTTTTCGCACGGACCATCGCATATATCATTTATCATGAAATTTGGCACGTATTTAGAACACTTGTATATGTTCGTCACCAAAAAGTTTTAGTTCTTTTTTTTCTATATTTTTATTTGGAAAGGAGCATCTGAGTTCGGGAGTCAAAACGGCCCTCTCTTTTCTTTGAGAACATACGTCGTACGGGCGAAAACCCATTTTGGCTCGTACAAGTAGATCCTCTCATGGCCGGAAAATGCATTTTAAAATGTAAAAAAATCAAAAAGAAATGCGCATGTACATATCCACACATTCTATGTGCGCACACAAAATTTCACGAAGAATGTATTTTTTGTGGCATGTACAAAATTTACAAAAAGAAAATAGTGAATTTTGTCATTTTTATTGAAAATTGTCACAAAATGTCTTTTTTTCATAGAACTTTTACATGCGTACATAAAATGTACTCCCTCTGTACCGAAATATAAGATATTTTAGATATCACGGATGGTGAGCGAATCTACACACTAATACACGTTTAGGTACATCTGTATCACAAAAATGGTAAAATATTATATATTTTGGTACGGAGGTAGTAGAAATGAACACCTAATATTTTTTTAGAACTTTTTGAAATAGGTCAAAATACATTTTTCGCCATGGAAGCAATATG
This sequence comes from Poa pratensis, assembly GCA_947311845.1. Classification (NCBI taxonomy): domain Eukaryota; kingdom Viridiplantae; phylum Streptophyta; class Magnoliopsida; order Poales; family Poaceae; genus Poa; species Poa pratensis. The sequence goes on from CAMZMU010000109.1 coordinate 17,915,128, forward strand.
CTCCTATTAGCCAAAACGGCCATCTTCTTAGAAGACGAAGCACTCTTGGCTGCCAATTATTTGCTGGTGCTAAAAGTACATGCATAGTAGTAAATTGTGATGCGCAAAAAAAAGTGTAGTAAATTGTGCATTTCTGCATGCATATGAGTAGGGCCAGAAAATATCGTTGTCCGAGGACGACCCTGCTGAGTGCTGACGCCCTCAGTCAAACAGGAAAGTGAAGCTTTTGGATGGACGGGAGCCAATCAAGGCGGCTATTGCTCTATTTGGTTGAGTTCGCTGTCGATCACGACGAAATTTGTAAAATCGCACGGCTTGTGTTTGGCCGTAGGCCGCCTAACAGCTGAAGAAACACGACTGCTGACCGATCGGCTCGATCGTGCAGGAACACGTACAGAACTAACATGGTTCCAGATCTGTGTTGAGGAATGCGACCCAATGCGGCCAAACTGTCGGCGATGAATTTCCGATTCCCCGGCCCGGCTGCCGACGAATAGCACAGATGAACAGCAGGTGGCCGCTTGATATCACGTCGTACGAGCACGTAAACATCTGGACCCCGTGCAGAACCTAACCTAACCTTAATGACGCCTGCCAAACAACTTAGCTGGCTCTCTCAAAATACAGTACAGGTCGCCTTTTCGCCCGAAATTGTTGTACTACCACTAGCAGCTACAGGTCAACTTCCAGCATTCATCAACATAATCAAGAAATAACCAAGTCTAGATCGTCAGTAGATCTCATCAGAGACTTGACCATGCGTGTGCTCGTGCGTGCAAGTAATTAATCCTTGTACTGGTTCCTGAATCGATCGATCGATCTCCATTAATGAACAAGAAGAGAGAACTCTATTACTCTAATAAGTTCCAAGCTAGCTCCTCCCACGATCGAGCGGAGCTGGATTAGATTAGTACAGCTGCACGCAGCATTAGGGCAGAGATTACGCATCAATATGCTTCCGGCATATGCTCCTACATAAACGATCACAGTTCAGTAAAATTTGGAAAAATGTTTGAGTAACTCACCGACGAAAATCTGATGGCGACTGATCGCTGCGCTGCCGCGTGTTCTGAGGGAGCCATCGTTTTCTAGGGTTCGATCGTCGCGTTAGGTGACGATGACCGTGCGCTTTTCCGCACGTTCTCCTCGCGTACGTCGTCGGCGCTTACTTGTTTCTTTCTTCGTCAAACCACCCTGATTTTAAGATCGACCTCCCGATTCCGCAAAGTCATTTTCTTTCTTCGTCTTCACAGCAGATTCCGGCAGCTCGATCGCCATGGCTTCAAGGTAGTGTAGTTTTAGATAATTTAACACTTTCGTGTGCTAGCTGGTAGAGTAACACGTACACCGGGCGCCCGTATTCAGAAGGCTGGAATCTTGGCGTTGTTTTCACGTGGACCCAAATTTATTGTTGGGTTATGGACGCTGATTAGACTTCACTGTGCCCCATACGATCCATGATGATTGTGCCGTGTCATTGTGTGTGTGAGATCTTCTTCCACATGGATGCAGTGTACATATATGCAGACGTGTCCCCGGTCGTGAGAAAAGGCATATTCGGAGATGTGATGGTTCTAATTTAGCTTTGAGATTTCATTTATTCCTTTACCTTGCAAGTTAGTTATCATTCGAAAAAAGGTACGTAGAACCCAGCAAAAGAAGCTAAGAATCTCGTCGCCTTTTGCTTTGCTTTGTTGTGTGCAAATGAGAAGTTTGGATCAGAGAAACGTTGTCATGTACTCATGTTGGAAAGTCAACCAGATAGAAAATATTTGTTGTTACTTGCAAGCATTTAAATTTATTTTCAAGATCATTAAACAGATTTAAAACAATGACTTACTTGCCAACATGACTCATTTCAGTCACACCGGGTTGGAGATAATTAAAAAAAACTTTAATAAAAGATATTCACCACACCACACCATACTCCATAATTGTAAAGGTTTGCTAACGAGCGAAGGTGTTTTTGGCCTCGAGTTCCAGTGCTCTCAACATTTTAAAATGTTTGAATATGGTATTTTAAAGTTTTAGAAATTAAAAAAAACACTTGTATATGCACATATGTTATCTATATATCTGTAGAGTTTTGCTAGATAATACTTTCTATTATAGGCTACACAAAGTCGTGGCTCTAAAAGGGAAAATATAACTATTTTTCTTCCAACGATTTGTATTTTTTGTGCAGTTCACACATGAATAAGTATTTGGATGAAAATTTAGTCGTACACACTTGACATGTAAAATATAGTTACCATGTATTTTCACATCAGAATTTTTGGCAAACTAAATTAAACTTTTCGATTTTTTTAAAAAGCAGGATTATTGGAGCTTAGGAGCTATTCGTTTGCTAACCATATAGTATAGACATATTACCTACAGATATTGTATACTTCAGATTTTCGTTAGGATATACACAACTAAAAATCATTTCCATCGAACGGAAGCTAGAGAGAGAGTGCGTGTGTGGAAATCACCATTTTTTGCTAGAAAAAATGTAACCAGCTACAAGGCCATTAAATTCTTTCACGTGACGAGTCCAACGGCAAAGCATGGGAGTGCATTACTCACAGTCCCCCACTGACATGTGGCCCCACGCCGCGTGGCAAGGCAGGATGCCCATGACGCGTCGACCAGAGGCCCGATCCCAGATGTTCCACGTCATCCGTTTCATAAATGTACCGGGTCCTGTCCACGGCGGAGAGCGTCTCCACTCACCGGTTTGAGCTAAGGAGGCACCGCATGTTGTTTCCGCTACAAGAACCCCACGGTCCAATGCTTCTTCCTGAACCTTGGGGATGACATGTGGGGCCGCATCATACACGATTGAAGCAACCATAAACCTTGATGATTTGATAGTTTGCTGATTTGTTAGGAAAATTATCACGGCAAAAGAAATGCAACTTTTTGTTAGGGAAAATATTTTTGTATCGAAATGCATAACTAATTAAACTAGATAAGTTTACCGAGTAATTAACTGCTTGAAACTTTTTGAATCATCCTCGCCTTTTATAGTTTTTTCAATTGACACGATGTTTTGACTCATATGTCTATATGCACCCATTATGAAACATTATTTAAATACATTTTAATATGTCAAAAAATTAGAAACAAAAATTTCGGGTGTTAATCAAGACTTTGTATGTCTGCACAAAAAGTTTCGCGAAAAAAATTGTGGTCTGTATAAAAAAGAAAAAATGTATTGTGAAAAATGATTTTCTAACACCAGAGTTTGCCTTTCTTTTACACAAACCACAAAAAAGTTTTTCATTAACAAAACTTTATGTGGAGACATAAAATGTCATTATGTACACCCGAATATTTTTGCTGATTTTTTTAACATTTTGAAATATGATTTTTGAATAGTTTTCAAGTGAGTTTAAACGCCCTTGTGTTACTGTCCACCAGATTTCAAGCCAACTAAAATGATTTTTGCTCTTCCATTTTTTTGCCTGATCTGATAATAGCTTCTTTGTAATCAATTTGCTTTTTTCTATAATAAATATAATAGGACATTGGTGTATTCTCGAACGAATATGTATCTACGTGTGTTCCTATCGATTATGGATACATTGACATATGGCCTTGCTTAGTAAGAAGGGTGCCTTAGGTCGAGGTGTTTATCGCCATGTTATGTAGTCATGGTTTGCATGTAATGATCACCTCATGTAATTTGTTTGTAATAAACTATGGCCCTATACATTTTTATGCATAAGCTAGAAGGTATAATGATTTATTCTGAGAATAAAAAGGAGAAAACTATGCAATGAGTATTTGAAATACAATAGGTAGAAAACGAGATTCTCTTTAGTTAAATGCAAAAAAAAGCTTAGACTGTATATTTTGAGTTGTACCTATAAAGGTCAATACATACGATAAATCGCCATAATTGTACCGACAACAAATCACATTTGCACATAAGCGGCCTGCAACATGTCATAAATCTACATGTACTAATCACATTTATTGGATCATCGTGATCGTATCTAAGAAGATCTCATTCACCATAATCCCAACCCGTTGGATTGTATGTCTCCTAATTTATGCGTAAACTTAACCAATTCTATCCTAAAGCAACACGTGTGCCGAACTCGGCGATTCTAACTTGCACTGTATCTATCGTGCATGTTTCAACCATTGTTTGGGTGCTTTAAGCATGCTAGAATAGTAGAATGTTTCGTCAAGTATTCAGAAAACTTCACGAATTGATAGACGAGAGACATGCATGGTATCCACCGCGCACGTTAGAAAAGTCATTTCTCCAAGTGTACCAGTCTATAAATAGGAAAAAATTGTAGCGCACATTTTTCACTAGAGAAGCAAGCAAAAATGGAGAAGACATTCGGTTGACCATTCGAGCTAAGCCACGAACTGCAAATCGGCAACGCCTCCCACGAGGACGAAAATGGCGTGGCCGTAGCAGGCCACCCATGATTGCCCACGCTTCCACACAGAGCAAAGCAAATTAGCTAGGGCCCCATGCAAGTCAAACGCACACCCCACAACGCCCATTGACATGTGGGCCCCGGCAACGTGTGGACCAAAAAACCAATCTCCAGCTTCCTCCATTCCAGTCACCCCTCAGGTAAGCTCACCGCCGTCGGTGGCGAGTTTATTTCTGGTGAGTATATATTTACAGGCAATACACGCCAAGAGGGGAGCGAAGGCAGAGAGAGAGGCCGCCGAGAACCGGAAGCAGGAGGAGGTTGGTGGCCGTGGAGAAGCTTCTGGAAGCCGCCGGCCATGGGGGACTCGAGCGGGTCGGTGTCCGTCGACGTGGAGCGGATCTACTTCGGCGGCAAGGTCCGTGCTCGCATTCCGGTTCTTGATTGATTTCATTTTCCCCCCGGTTTGGGGTGGCCGCATTCCTGTGGGGATGCTTGATTTGTGCTGGGCGAGCTTCGGGGTGTTTCTGTTTGCTCTTTTTGTTTTGGTTTGTTGTGGGTTGTTAGGTAGAGGGGGAAGCTTGTTCTTGCATTATTCCCCTCCTTCCCTTGTTCTTATTAATTAGTTGCAATTTGGTGATGCTATTCTAGTATGCTTTTGCTGTATTGGGAAAACTGCAATTTGTATGGATTAGAATCATTAGTTGCTGTGTGGCTTGTTTTTTTATTATGTGTCAGGCACTCAGGCTGCTTACAGTTCGTAGTTATGTTGTGGTCGCAATGCTGCTCAAGAGTAGGAAAACAAGAAGAAATCGGGCTTAGAATCATGTATTTCATTGTTCATGGTGCCATGCAAACCGCTGTTTTAAGATTACTAGCATATGAAGCAATGTCAGGAAGCGTGTTCATGTTATTCCTGTCTGTTAAGCAACGAATGGTGGTGGTTTCAGGAAGGAAGATGTATTTCTGGTCAATTGGGGAACATAATCATCGTCTAAATTAGAATAGTTTGTTTTTACCATTGCTCATATGAGGGTTGTTGTCAGTGTTGCTAAATGCTAAATATGTCTTTGCACCATGTGATTCATCAGGAGCATCCTGTGAGAACGAGATACGGCTCTGTATCTGTTTCTGTATACGGAGACGAAGACAAGCCAGCTCTCATAACATACCCGGATGTAGCTCTAAATTGTAAGTGATGCCATTTTCGTTAGGGTTGGTTCCATAATTTTTTGCTACTCCCTCCGATCCAAAAAAAGATTCGGAGGGTTAAGCATACTGTAACATTACAGAAAACCCCTTCGAAATTCAAAAAGCAAAAATAAACACCCTCCGCGTCCGATCGCTCGTCTCCGCATCCTCCGTTCGCCTCGCTCCATATCGATCGATCGCCGGCAGCTCTCCGCATCCTCCGCTCGCCCCGCTCCAGATCGATCGATCGCCGGCAGCAGCAGCAGCTCCCTCCAGATCGCCAGCAGCTAGCCAGGTCGATCTCGATCGCCAGCCGGTCTGAGCTCGCCCGCGTTGCTCGCCATTCCTGCCCAGCTCCCTCGAGATTGCGGACTCCAGATCGCCGGCCGCCGGCCGCCGGCCGCCGGGGCGCCTCGCCCAGTGTCGCAGCAGCAGCTCCAGATCGGACCTGGATCGCCCAGTGTCGCAGTGTCGCAGGAGCAGCTCCAGGTCGTCGGCAGCAGCAGCTCCAGTTCGCCGGCCAGCTCCAGGTCACCCTCTGTATCGAGTCTCCTCTACGCCAGTGATGGATGCACCATCTTCCTCCTCCTCCATCCCGAGATCAAGTGCTGCGCCATCTTCTTCCTCCTCCGTCTCCGGATCTTCAAGTGCAGCTTCATCTTCCTCCTCAGCCTCCAGATCAGCAACAGGTACTTCTGCACAAGATAACAAAGGCCAGTTTCATCTTCCAGTTTGAATTCAAAACTGAATTTTAGCAGAGTAACAAGCAAGACTAAGCAGTGCACAAGACCAAATTACTGCACTTTACAGGAAGTTAATGAAAATTCATTCAGGTTACTGTAATTTTAATCAAGACCATATCAAGCATTTTTTCATGACTGTACCTACGGCATCCTTGTCAGGTTGTTGTTGTACTTACTAAGGCATAAACCTTGACATGCTAAGGCATTCTGTATGACGCATCCTGTATTTATTTTAGCAGTAGAAAATTCAGAAGAGAAATTCAGAAAATGGACACATGCAGCTAACCTGTAAAGAGAAAATGCCATCTGCACTCTCCAAATATCGCATATACATAGCACATGTCCAAATATAACAGCAGAAATGCAACACTAGCAGGTTCACCTGAATACAATGGATGAACCAAATGGAAACCTTCTGAATGAAGGAAACAACAAATGTGCAATAACATTAAACATGCAGGTTTACTGTTAGAAACAACGTAGACACAATGTAGTTGTCAGTTACAAGGTCAGATTACAACATGACCAGAAAAGTTGTCCCAGGTTCTAACATGCCAACACGACAAATGATTATTAGGAAGACCGTTAGTGTATGATTTGTGTCTAACAGTGCAATAACAGTATTTCTATATTTCTGTTTCTAGCAGTATTTTCAGTTTCTAACACAGTTTCATCTTAATTTTCAGTTTAATCTTACAATGATACTGTATGTTTTTTCAGCAGAGAAAGGCATTTAAATTGCATGTTTTGTGCACCACCAAAACGTCGTGTTAGAAGCCGTGTCACAGTACATATTTCAGAGTTAAACGCACCACACGTATGATGCATCCTTCCAAAATGAAAAACAAAAGTGACAGAGCAACCTCCTACAACTACGCAAGAGGCTTGCCAAGCAGCAAGTTCGATTGTAGCAGCTGCAGCTCCTCCCTGCGAGCTTCATTCAACAGAGCAGCAACTACGTATGACCTCATTTAATCAGAGCAGAAACTGAATGCTTCTGGTGTTACCTCTGAGACCTCGACGACGCCAGCCTGCTCGAAGAGCTGCGCGAGGCGCTCGCTGTCGACGTCGTAGGGCAGGTTGCCGACGTAGACCTTGGCCTCCTCCGGCGGCTCCACGTACGCCTCAAAAACGAAAACAAACACACTCCACGTAGATCAGCAACAGGTACTTCTGCACAAAATAACCATCCAGTTTGAATTCAAAACTGTACTCAAAAACTGTATTCAGCAACTGAATTCAAAACTGTATGAGTAACACACCGTTTCTCACCTCTAACTAACCATTTTACTGCACTGTATGGAGTTTCTTGCACAAGTATGCCCTTCTGAGTATCATCCACTTGCTATGCAACCTGCAGAAAATAGGGGAGTATATGAGACAGTAGATTACACGAAGGAGGAACCATGAGACGGTAGATTCCACCAAAACTAGGAGCGCATTAGACATCTAGAAGTCGCCAACAATAATCCAGATTTTCAGTTTAAGTGAATCCTAGAGACTATCCAGCAAGTTAATTTTCAGTTTAAGTGTGGCAAATAAGGATGGCCTGCTGGATATGAACAGTAGGATGTAGGAAGATAAAAGCAGAAGGGGAGAAAACCTAATCCTCACTCGGGCCAGAATTTCAATTCGGAAGTAACGAATCTCAGAGTAGCAACCCAAGGACACAGAAGTATGGCACGGAATCGCCAACCACTAAAGAGGGAGAGATCCGAATTCTGACCTTGACGGCCGTGTCGATGAGGTGCTTGCGGTGCTCGGCGTTGGAGACGTGGCAGACGGCCCCAACGACGGTGATCCCCTTGGCCCTGAGGCCCTCCGCCGCCACGTCCACGTTCTTCTGCAGCGCTAAGGAACCACTCGGTCAGAGGAAACATTCGGGCGATCGACGGAATCGAGAACCCAGGAAGGAAGGAGGAAAGGGGGCAAGGGCTGGACCTGCTTGCGGCGCCCTCCAGGCCGAGGCGCTCGGCGATGGCTAGGCCGATGCCCTGCGTGGAGGCCGTCACGACGGCCACCTTCCCCTCCAGCCGCCGGCACTTGACCTCCATCGCCACCGTGCTCCTCTTTGCTGCTCGTGCTCGCGGATGTCTGTCTGTCTTTGTCCCGATGGAATGGGAGCGCGTGTTTAGGTGGGAGACGCGGCGATGGAATCAAGGCAGCCACTGGATCCGGTGCGTAGCCACCGGATCCGGCCTCTCCGACGCCGGATCCGGCGATTCCTCGCTGGCTAGGAACAAAAAGATCCGATCTTTTTTTTGGAGAGCGGGCGAGGGAAGGTGGAGGGGAGCGACCGGGCGAGGAGGAGGAGCGCGGGCGACGAGGCGAGGGTAGCGCCGGCGGCGAGGAGAGGAGCGCGGGCGAGACGACGAGTGGGTGGCGACGACGAGCGGGGGAGCAGAGAGAGGGAGCAGGCGAGCGGCGACGAGTGGGTGGCGACGAGAGAGAGAAAGGTGGGAGGTCGTGCGAGTGGGCGGAGACGTGGAGTGCGGGTTGAGACAGAAAAGTATGGAGTACGTTTTTGCAAAATAACCAGTTCCGAATCTTTTTTCGGATCGGAGGGAGTATAACAAGGTAGCTCATCTGTTGTCTTCCTGGTTGGTAGACATGTCTTGCTTCCAAGGATTGTTCTTCTGCCCAGAGGCTGCGTCCCTGTTGCTTCACAATTTCTGTATTTACCATATTACTCCTCAAGGCCATGAGGTATGCCATGATGGTTCTTGGATTATTTCTTTCCCTATTTCACATGATCATCTGCTATTTTCCTTGTATTCTTACATGTTTGTCTTTCATGGCATGTGCTTGTCTTACAGTTGGGAGCAGCTCCGATCCCATCAAATGTACCTGAGCTATCTGTTGATAAGCTCGCGGATCAGGTCGCTGATGTTCTTGATTTCTTCGGGTACTTTATCTGCTAACTGGCCTAATTCTTTTTCATATTCCATTGTTGCCTAAAGAACTCCTCTGATGTTATTATGGCATTGCGTTTACAGTTTAGGGTCTGTGATGTGCCTGGGCGTCACCGCTGGTGCCTACGTTCTGACCCTCTTTGCAGTGAGTGTTTGCATGATTCGGTCTTCACAGCATGCCTACAATATTTGCTAATAATTCTTCTTTATATTATCCTAGACAAAGTACCGGGAAAGAGTTATTGGCCTAATGTTGGTTTCGCCTCTGTGCAAAGCCCCATCTTGGAGTGAGTGGTTGTATAATAAGGTAATGATCTATACTTCAGTCTCAGCAACTGGTTTTATCGCTGCCATCTTTCTTTGTGCAGTACTGGAAGTTTAGTGTATTTTGTAATAACCAAAAAAATTCATGTTCAGGTATTGTTAAACTTGCTCTATTATTGTGGGACAAGTGGACTGGTGAATGAATGCCTGCTTCAGCGGTATTTTAGCACGGTATGCGGTCCATCATTAGCTTCTTTTGTTTACACACTTGTGCCTATTTAAGTTTCACTCAACATCTCTCTGTGCTTTGTGCAGGAAGTTCGCGGGAATGGACAGGAACCTGAATCAGAGATTGTGCAAGCATGTAGAAGTGTTAGTACTTTGTCTCCTTTCCAGCTTTCTAGTGTTATTTCAATGCGAGTGACAGTGATATCTACTGTTTGAACATATGACTGAAGCCATGGTTACCTTTTTGTGCAGTTGCTTGATCAGAGGCGGGGAGTTAATGTATGTCGATTCCTTAAAGCAATAAACGAGTAAGTGAACAATATATTAGCTAGACATTTCTGTAGCTGTACATTTACAGAAATGGATCTGAATTCACTCAAAACGACAACTCCATCTATCAGGAGGCATGACTTGACGGAAGCACTAAAGAAGCTTCAGTGCCGGACGCTGATTTTTGTCGGAGAGAATTCACAGTTCCATGTCGACGCTGTTCACATGACCACAAAATTAGACCGGAGATATTGTGCTCTCGTTGAGGTATTGCACAGTTTGTATATCGAAGTTACTAGTTGAGTAGTTGACCCACATACCCATTGTAAGGCAGGTTCTAAGGTGTATTTTGTGGTGCAAATTACAGGTTCAGGCATGCGGTTCGCTTGTCACCGAGGAGCAGCCACACGCCATGTTGATTCCGATGGAATACTTCTTAATGGGATACGGGCTCTACAGACCGTCCCCGCTCGACAGCAGCCCTCGGAGCACTCTAAACCCGTTCTGCATATCGCCCGAGCTCCTGTCACCCGAGAGCATGGGGGTGAAGCTGAAGCCCATCAAGACTCGGACCTCCCTCAATGTTTAATAACATGCGGGATAGATCTTGGATGGCCCGACGATACAGCTCGGAAAAGCAAAGACTGCTTGAGCTGAAGCATGGTCATCGCGGCACACAAGTTTTGATGCATTCCGGTACCTGGCACGCAGGCACGCGTGCATAGAATGTCAGTTTTTGTTGTAGATTGCTGTAAGCCTGTAATCTACACACGTCTCCGGATAGGCCCTGTAATCTATGCACGTTGCTGGGATAGGCAGGCAAGGGTGGAAGTAGGGTGAGGCTGTAGGGGAGGAATACATACGGTTTGTTTGTTCATATGTTTTGTTGTAGCCCACATGTGTATATGTTCACATCATTTCACACAGAGAAGGTATATATATGGTAAAGCAGAATCCTGTTATGGAGTCTCGGACATAGGCTTTGCCTTTACTGGAAAGTTTAGCATGAGTGGCTGTGATCTGCCCTGTTGGTGCCCTGTCCTCTGACGGGCTATCGCTGTGTGCGTCATGGAGTGGGTGATCGACTGGTGGCTGGTTAATTGATTCTGGGTGAGTGGTTGTTCTACCATCGATGGCTCAGAGGCCATCCCTGTTATGTATGGTTCCTTGTCACTTTCCGGTGTACCAGCATTAGATGGAACACATTACGATGCAAGAATTGTGATGGAGTTACTTATCTAAGCGTGGTAAGCTGTAATCTTGAATCAATAATGGTTTCCCTCTCAAATTACAGGCGCGCACTAGCACAAACGTGAGCGCCGCGTCGGACGATGAAGTGGGGAGCCAAACTGCAGGTGCCGCTCCTGCGGTTATGACATGATTGGCAAATGATTTTGCTTGCCGGGTCCGGTACTCAGGTGGTTGTCTGCAGGAAGAGGAGGAGGATCCCGGCAAGTGGCCGGCAACGAACTACTCCGTATTTTAAGTAGCGGACAGGGGAGTCTCGCACCTTGCAGGATTTGGTTTGATTTGGCTCGTGTTGTATCAGTCCATCAGATTGACCTTGTCCTTTTCCAAAATCTTTTTGGCCAGGCTTTTTTAGGGGCACCTTTTTTTGGCTAGTTGATTCTGACGCTGCAGCCACGTAACTGAAACGAGAGCTGAGTGTTTTTTTCTAGAAAAGTTGCTAAGCTTTATTGATTCAGAATATTCATAGGTACAGTGAAACTGTCATAGGGAATACCCAGCCAAACATGGCATGCTAACCCCAGCGAGCAAGAGCTTCCTGATTGTTCTTCCTATTCTCATGAACAAAGGAGCAAGTGTTGAACATTGTAGCTCTTCCGACAATCTCCTTTACTATTGAACAATACATCCTCAAGGTGCCATACTTGATATCTGCAATCACAGATTTGCAGTCCCATGCAACATTCACATTATTGAGTTGGAGATCATTTGCAAGCATCAAAGCTTCATGGCACACCAGCGGTTCCAGGGTACCTGGGTCATCAATCCCTGCGAACACCATAGCTGACGCTCCTAGATAGTTAGCGATCAGGTGGTTGTCCTCGAGGACGAGGAAGAGGAGGAAGATCCCACTAAGTGGCAGGCAACGAACTAGTCCGTACATTAAGAGGAGGAGGATCCCAGACCGTGACTTCGAAGGACATTCCGCTTGGTTTGGAGGTCGAACATGAGAAGATCCAGTGATCTTTGGGCCTTGACTCTTTGCCAACGGCATCCTTATGTTTGGGAAATGAAAGGTTCACTTTTGGATCGTGCACCTGCTTCTCGCTCGGCGTCCCGCCAGGCTAGAAATTTAGAAAACAAACGAGCACTGGACCGTGTCTTAGTCTAGCACCAGAGCTGAGAGCATTCGATCATCCAAGATCGTGCCTTCTAAATTAAGCCGCTCATGGTGCTGGCGGCCTGGCGCTGGGGTTCGGCGTGTTGCGCTCCTCCGTCCGAAATTTTACGGCAATGAACTTCTCAGGTTCTGTTTACTGGATTATAAAGCAATCCGGACATAGACTCCTACTCCTATACGTTCCTTGCCAAATTTCCCTTTCATGGCAGTGGGTAAAAGATATCAGAGGCGAGCTCACGATCCAGGCCTTAGTGCAGTTCATGATTCTCTGGTGTTTTTTTTTTTAGAAATGGGGAGAAGCCCCAGCCTCTGCATCACGGGGATGCATACGGCCATTTTATTACAGAATTTGAAGTATCAGGTTCAACAGAATACAAATCATGCGTCTGAAAGAGTAGCAATAAACACTAGCCAGCGAAAAACAAAAAGAACAATGAAACACTTATGCATCATTTAATCTATTGAAGATCTGCCAGCCAGCGAAGTTGTAGAAAGCACGGGCGACCTCCTCAAGCCGGCCACACCCAGAAGCCACTTCCTCCCGTTGCTCCAAGGGGAGGAGGAAGGACCACGCACCAAGCAGGGACGTAGCCTTGTAGATGACCTGCAAATAATTCATATATTTTGTTTTGTTAAAGACCAAATCATTTCTACACGTCCACAGGGACCAAAGTATAGCACACACGCCTACTCGTACACGTGCCTTATCTATTTTTTGCATCCCTCTCAGCCAATTCCCAAACATATTTGTGATATTAGCTGGTGGTGGTAAATTAAAGGTGAATTCGACAATTCTCCAAATAAAACGTGCTAACGGGCAAGTTAGAAACAAGTGTTCAATTGACTCCGTTGAGTCACAGAATTCACATTTCGTGCACCCTTTCCATTTCCTTTTTAACAAATTGTCCTTAGTTAGGATTATCTTCTTATAAAGAAACCACATAAAGATCTTAATCTTTAGCGGTACCTTCAGCTTCCAAATATACTTTCTCAGAAAAACCGTATGATCATTAACCAAATCATGATACATTGATTTTACTGAAAAAAGACCATTAGGGGTTAAGTTCCACACAAATCTATCCGGCTCATCGGACAGTCCAACTTGCATGATTCTCTGGTGTACACTGCGAGAGAGGATCCCCCTTGTGCCTAACGAGGAGGACAGTTTCAGATGGAGACCGACGCATAAGGGTGTCTACTCCGCAACATCGGCAACAAAGCTTTCTTCAATGGATTGATAGAGGCGGATTATGCAAAGACCTTGTGGCGAAACCGAGCACCTCCAAAAGAAAAATTATTTGCATGGCTTGTGATGCGAGATCGTTGCTGGACAGCGGATAGATTGGAAAGAAGAGGGCTACCGGGGCCAACAAATTGTGTGATGTGTGACCAGGAACCGGAAACGCTAAACCATCTCCTGGCAACTTGTCCTTTTGAAAGGACCTTCTGGTACATACTATGTCAGGAAACGAAACACCCAGATCTTACTCCAGTTGGTCAGGTTTCAGTTCGTCAGTGGTGGGTGCAGACATTGCAGCGTGTAAGGAAAAAACAGGGGAAGGACACTGCCACTTTGATCATTTCTGGGATGAGAAAAAGAAACGCTAGAGTGTTCGAAGGAAAAGAAACAAACCTAAACTTTTTGGTCAGCAAAACGTGTGCGGAATTGTCGCTGTGGGTGCTGGCAAGCAGAAAAGCGGATAATGGCGAGGAGTATACTCGTTGCATCGATTATGGAGTATAACTTGGTTAATCTGCTAGGCTATTGAATAACTTATTTTTGTTGTATGAGTGGCTGATATACATATGGGGGTAACTATCCAATTAATTATGTTTTCACCCAGAATCCGCTTCCACTTCCGCTCCGTATTTGAATTCCGGTCATTATCCGCGCAGTTCAAAAATTCGACGAAAAAATATGGTAACCGTAAAATCCAACCTAATTCGATCCGTTTACATCTTAGCTTAAGGTGGTATACACCGCCCGAATAGATAGAAGGAATGACTCATTTTATAAGAGAAACCGGGTGCTATGCGGGTGTTTTTTTCATAAGATACTCGGGCACACTTGTTTTCTCTTGAGATACTCGCGCACACTTGGAGAGCAACTAGCGAAAACAAGAACCATAGGTACCACTTCCAAGCACACTTAGATATGAACACGGCAACATACCAAAACATGGTTTATTCACAACAAGCAGGTCTATCAAGAATCATGAACTGGAGTAGGTGAATACAAGGGTGATTAAAATTTGTCAGTGAACATCCATGGAGCTACTTGTATCGTATGCTTGCGATATTTTGAAAGCAGAGGACGTCTATTCCTGCTGTGATAGGAAATGAAGGACGTGCAGATATGGCGCAAACCAGTTGTCTGTTTCTGAATTTTAGTTCGGCACTAAGCATATTTATGTTGAGGAACAGTCGGGAGGCTTTAAGCTTCTGCCAGAGATTCAGCTGGAGATCCTACTTTGTCAATGTAATCCAATCGGCGAGAAAAAGGGCATGAGAGGATAAAGGCTATCTCGCCCAAGATCCGCTTCTCTCAAAAGTAAAGTCCATAGTTATGTTGCTACTTCAATTGCAACTGATTTCAATTATTTGAATGTGTTCCTGAGGCTAGTAAGATCAGTATGAAATTTAAAATTAAAACTTTCAAAGATATACTGTACATTCATGCTTAGATACTCATTCATCCGCCGGGTATACCACAGCAGTTCAATCAGATATATTCATTCAGTAGCGGCGGTTTGGCCGTCAGCCTCTTACTAGTGTAGTTTGCACAGTTCGTTTGTTAACTCCGTCAGATTCAATAAAAACCACCAGGCAACAGAGATTAAATACAGATCAAAAGATCTGTTTCGCATAAAATAGTCCGACAAAATCTGAAACAAAAGACAAAAGAGAAAAAGGGATATAAATCGAGTGGTGTTTGTGTGGCGAGTTACTAATGAAGCACCTCCACTGGTAAAGAAGGCGCTATCAGCGAAACTCCCAGACATCAGTCTCGGCCTCCCATGAATCAGAAGAACAGCTAAGCAAGTTAATCCGGGATTATGGAGGCCATGCAGCACGGATACGAAAAATACAAACAACCCAGAGAAAAACACACAGATTCGAGATTGTAAATGTTCAAGAACCAATCCGACACCCAGCAACAGAATTGGAGGGTGAGACACGGTGGAGGCTCTAGATCGGTGTACGCCCGCAACGGAACCAGCAATGGCACAAGAAAAGTCCACCCAGTTCTCTCGAAGGCGCTGATGTACTTCTTTACTCCATTCTTACGAAACAAAATCAAGAGGGAAAACAAAAGCGGCAAAGAAATATTAAGACGACGCAAGCACCGCCGCCGAAAACTGCGAGAGCAAACGAAGAGGAGAAGACGGATCTAGGTTTAGGTTTCTACCATGCGGCGGCGAGACTGAAGGGGCGATGGGAGAACTGGCATCGCGAGTGCCCCTCATATAAAGGCGCGAGAAGGCGGGCCTGGCAGGCCGTCGTTAGCATGCTGCTAGGTTAAGGGCGGCAAGGGCATGAGGAGAGGATCCAAGCCCACGCTAGCATGGGCTGCAGCGAGGGCGAAATGCCGGATTGCTCCTTGACCTTGTTTTTGAGCTTACGGGCCGTGAACTCGACTCTCTGTTTTTGACAGGGTGAAGTCGAAAGCTAAGAGCCTAGAGGGGAATTCTATTCTACGCTTTAAGCGTCACATGGCACAGAAACGCGTACCCTTCATCGGGCTCGGCTCATTTAACACGTCCCTAATAGTACTGTACTTGTGCAAGAATTTAAAATTTTGTTGATATCAAAAAATGTTCCGAGATTCTAAAAAATGGTCACAACTATAAAAAAGTGTTCTTGTATTTGAAAATGGTTCATGAATTTGAAAAAATGTTCATGAATTTAAAATATCTAGAATTTAAAAAATCAGGAAAAATATTCATGAATTTGAAAATGGTTAATGAATTTTAAAATCGGAACATTTTTAAATTTGAAAGTTTTTCAGATCTGGAAAATTGTCCGTGAATTAAAAAAAGTTCACGGAAAAATGTTCAAGAATTAAAAAATGGTTCATGAATTTTAAAAATGGTTCGTGAACTTTTTGAATTCTAAACATTTTCAAATTTTGAATATTTGTCAAATCTAAACACTTTAAAAATCTAGAAAAAAGATTGAACAATTTAAAAATCTGAACATTTTTAAAATTTGAACATTTTCAAAAAACAGAAAAATGAAATGGAAAAACGAACAGGAAAAAGGACACAAACGAAGAAAAAACCTGGTTGAAAGCTTCCAGAAGGTTCCCAAAACTGACCAGGAAAAACTTTGTGGGCCGACCAAGTTAACACGATTCTATCGCTAAAGAAGCATGGGCGCATCGCCGCTAACGTGTGCTACGAGCGTAGAATTACCATCCTAGAGATATAGGAACATAATTGCGCGTTGAGGCACACGGAGCCGAGCTAGCCCACTTCTTCCCCCTTGCTTGTCCCGAGCAGGCTAAAGCAGCGAGCGCTCCTATTTGCTACGCCACGCGAAGCGCACACACTCCCGCGGCACTCCTATTCTGGAAAAAAAAACCCTGAACATTCGGTCCTCGGGTCATCGGTTTCAGTGTCTTCAAATGTGAGGTCACGCATAGATCTAGGTTCAAAGTTTAGGGTTTAGGGACCGTCAAAACCGAGCTTATTTTTTCAAGGATGTAGACAGAACTCTGTACCGACCTTTGTCCCTGTTGTATCTGAATGTGTATACTTTCTCGACAGTTGCTGCATGCCACCCACCCATAACTCTGTAGAGTTTCTTCAATTCCGTACCTATGGATTGAATTCCTCGAACGACCGGTACAACCGTACAAGGTACTCCCGTCTAAACAGCGCCATTATTTTCTCCATCCAATGCCGACCTGCCTAGGGACGCATCACGCAAGTAGCAGAGGTAAGAAAACGTCGGCAGTGTGAAACTGTCGGTTGCCGGAGAGAAACGTGACGACCTGAACTGCTTGTTGTTCCTGGTAGCTGTGGCCTCGCATTCCAAGAGGACACACGAAAAGAGCCAGGTGTTGAGATCGTGTATCAATTCAATGGTGAAGCCAAATTAATTTTGACGCGGACCCAATGCAGATCATCGACCGCTCACCATATAGTGCTCAGAGTACTTAAACAGCCCAGCATTAATGTACTTAAGCACGGCTTCAGCGGCCGTGATTCTCGAATCCAGATTCCAGTGTTTTGGGAAGAAAAAGAATATGCTTATCTCTTCTTTGTATTCTGTTTGGCTATCCGAACTGAGATGTTGCTGCCATTGAAAGTCCAACGGATTGGATTCTTATCCATAAAACACAGAAGGAAAGAGAAGAAAAATGGAATTCTTGACTACAGGTACTACTCGCACTTCTTTTCTGAATGAATACAGGTACCACCACCTGAAGTGGGAGAACCAAAAGATGGAGGATTTTGTTGCTTGATACCTGTCTGCACTGTACCAGCTTTTGGTTCCCTTGCGATTAATTCAGCGTGGACAATATCATATCCCCATCCGTTTCCGATTTAGATGCTCCTCCTACCTTTGCTACCCACAAGGGCAGATTAACTGAAGATAGAGAACTTCCGTGTGTCGAACTAGTACAGATTGCGTAGTTTAAACTCCCACAATTGCACATGGATACCCCTTCCAGCTGCATTATCCCCTATCGCTTACTCTTAGAAACTACAACCGTGTGTGAGGTCTCGAACAGCGTTTGACAGACAAATATTTGCATATGATTTTATTTTCTAAATCGTGTCCAATAGACCGCACACTATTGGAAAACCAAAATCGTGTGCATAGTGCTCCATCATCGCACACCTTTTGTTTGCAATAATTGTGTAAAATGGAACCGTCTGTCTCTATACAGTTGTCTCTGTACAGTATTAGTTGCCCATTTTTTCTGTGAACGGTAATTCCAAGTGACGAGTGTTTCAATCGTAAAATGCAATTATGGTCCAGCTATTATCCCGTGCTCGTGTATAACCCTAACAACAGAAAGTGCTGCCGGTAGCGGCAATGGCTCGCTATAAGTCAAAAATCCCCTACGAGATGCGATACTCCATGCGAACTAGGAAGCGGAGTTCCCGCATGTGCCTCCACCTTAAACCCCAAAAAACATGAACTACAACTACTTCAACTACTACTTCTTCTTCATGGCGCCTTCATCCTCGTCGAAGTTTAAACTTAGGTTGGAGTCGTCGGAGTCGTCATCGCCGAAGACATCCTCGTCGACAACATTGGCCTCGGCCATGGGCTCGATGTCGACGACCGCGAGCGGTTTGCAGACGACAGAAGGCCCGTGCTCCTCGTTGAAAAGGGATCGCCCGAGGACTCCGATGCCCCGTACTCATAGACCGGGGGCGGCGGAAGATCTCCACGCGCCTCTTCGCAGGGGTCGTATTTCACCTCCCTGTCTTTGTCGGGTAGGGCGGAGAACCCGTGCTCCTTGCAGAACACTTCTCCGCCTCTCGCTCCGCCTCCCGCTCCTGCTCGTAAAAGGGTGCATCGTATAAGACAAGTACACCTCCGAGTCCGACAACGGCGAGAACGGGTTGCCCGGATTCCACCACATTTTCGAGGGAGAAGAGAGAAAGAATGGGTCATGTTCTTCGATTGCAGTGTAGGCCCCCTTTTATTTTAGGGGTGGCGGGCGAGGGAAACCATGGGGCAGGGTCCCACCTGTCAGCGCAGGGACGGTCCCACACAATGTGACTCAGCAGCGAGACTCGCACTAGTGGTCAACGAGCTTGACCAGACGAAAACGCCCCGTTTGGCCATCTTCGAGCCTCCAAAGAGAGATGTGCGGCAAAACTTAGGAAAGCTAAACGAGTGGGGCAAAATTGAGGAGAACTAAGCGAAGTGGGGCTCCAAACTAAGAAACCCACGATTCAACTATATTAGCAAAGCTCATGATCACAATCAAAATTACATCATGGGAGAGAGATAACCACATAGATATTAGTACAAGCCCTCAGCCCTGAGAAGGACTACTCACAAATTACAATGGTGAGAAGAAGATGATGGAGAGGTGTAGGCCCGAAGAGATGATGGCGGCGACGGTCACGGCGCCGGCGGTGGGAGGCGGCCCTAGGGTGACGGCCTCCCTTTTATTTTGGCCTTGGTGTTGCTATGGAGGAGCCTCCCCCCCTCCTGGCGGCTGCCAAGGGAGAGGAAAATTTGTGACAATGGGTGGCTGCCCGGAAAAATAGGGTTTCCTCTCTTTATATAGACCGGGATAATTCTCCTTGCCCCTCTGATTGATTCCCATTTGATCCAAGAGCTCTTGGAAATCTCTAGAACCTTCGTAGGGTTTCCTCACAGCCCCCGTGAGTCAACAGGGTCATGGCTTCGCCGAATCCATCAAGTTAGGAAACCGTCATGAACTTTCGGAATCCCGTAATCAGATCTTGGGTGCGTCCGGACTCCAAATAGGACGTTCTTTATCTCAAATTAAATCTATGTAAATTTACAACAGCGTCCACGACTAGCCTATTTCGTCTTATTTAGGCCAACACATGACGATCTCTGAAATCTGTTTTGGGAGACAGATTTCAGGAAAGTCACAATTCCACAGCAACAAAGTCTTTTCTTGTTCTAGCCATTTTCCAAGTAATTTCTACAGAAAAGTTTGTCAGTACCTCGCAAACCCCACCACGGTGCATTGGGAAGCAGTCAAGAGAATACTACGATATATCAACGGGACAGTTGACATAGGCTACAACTGCGTAAATCTGATTCGATGTTGCTTAGTGTGTTCACTGATGCAGATTGGCCGGCAGTGTAGACGATCGGCGTTCCACCGGAGGATTCGCCGTGTTCTTTGGCCAAGTTTGATATCGTGGAGTGCTCGCAAGCAACCCATTGTCTCACGATCCTCAACTGAAGCAGAATATAAAACATTAGCGAATGGAACTGCAGAAATTGTTTGGATTCAGACTCTTCTCCGAGAGCTCTATGTTCCGCAAGCTCGGCCACCTGTGTTGTGGTGCGACAACCTTGGAGCCACTTATTTGACTACCAATCTAGTCTTTCATGCGCGGACGAAACACATCGAAGTCAATTTCCATTTCATCCGAGAGAAGGTGGCACAAGGGGCACTTGATGTTCGGTTTGTTTCTTCATCTGATCAAGTAGCTGATGCTTTCACAAAGCCCTCGACTAGGCAGATGCTAGGGCATCTATTTTCCAACCTCAACTTAGTACATGTACCACGACGCGTTTGAGGGGGAATTTAAACGAACTAGATATCCTCATAGCTAGTGAGGCCGGTGGGTTCATACCACGGCAAAACCTAAGTTTCACTATAAGAAAGGGAGGCCTCTCCACCTACCATCAAACCTAATATAAGTGAGACCCTATGCTCTCTCAGTGATCTAAACAATCTCAAACGCACATCATCGTCCACTGGCCGTCTGACTGGCCAAACCGATCTAGAGATCAACCTCTAGATCGTCCACCTCTAAACCTTGCCGAGTGCCCACATACATAGTAATTCATCTATGTTCTCTACTCCCTCCGTTCACAAAAGGATGTCTCAACTAACTTCAAATTTGGATGTATCTATATAATGTGGAGTACATAATTTGAAGTTAGTTGAGACATCCTTTTGTGAACGGAGGGAGTACATAATAAAGAGCAAGACGGGAGCATGGCTTTAACCCGCACAAGGGGGCGAACCTGTGTGTAAAACCGGTCGCCACGAGGTCCATCTGTTGATCTGAGCGCTCCCTTGACTTCAAATTCACATGCCCTTCTGAGTACGCTAGCGATGTCATGACCATCGAGATTGTACCGCTTGATACTTATTTCTGGGTTCTATAATATATTAGACAAATCGTTGTGTAGATTATGCTATAAATAAGAAAAGATAAAAACTCACAAATACGATCATCTACATTCCATACTTAACATAGAATAAATGAGTTTTTTGTTGTTTTCATTTTCACACATGACATATATAGTCTTTCATTTTTGTGGGCTATCATGTCTTAGCATTCTCTACACTCATGACTTTCGTTTATATTTTTTGTAAGGGTAGAAACATTAATTAATTCGAAAAAACTGTATAGGGTTTATTTTCAATGGCTTTAGAAACATTAGGCTTGAATTTAGATGGCGACATAGTTTGGGGTTTAAAACACTATACGGTGCGCAAAATGGACTTTCGTTTTAGGAACTCAGGACTTTTCTCTATACTACAGGTGTTGTCTTTGGATTGATCTCTGATATATATTCCGGTGTTGTGTGCATCTTCGGTTGCACAGTCGGGTGGGCCTTTTCTTCCATTATGTAACAGAATTTTTAACATGGGTGCATCAATTGAATCTAAAGAGCACTTCATCTAGTATGAACGGAGAACGATGTTGCACAGGAAATGTTCTTTTCAGTACAGTTGATCCTATAACACCTAACACCTCAGATAAGTTATTTTGGAGTACTACTTCTTGTGCTTCTTTTAATCATCGAAATGATAGTTTCCAGTAGGTATTGTAGCATATATGTATATGATCACACTAGGAATTGTGATATGGTTGAAGACGCACCAGCGGTAATCACATGTAGTGTAAAGCAAAAGCTTCTCGGACGCTAAGGAATCGCTGTTTTCAGTAAAACACGGTGCACCAAATTTGACCGGTAGAACTAAGATCTGGTATAGTTTTTTTTTTAACGTACACACTTCAGATAATGTAAATCCAAGCAATTTGTTAATCTGAATGAGGCACTTTCATTCTGCAACTTTCTTTATTTCGCTGTGGTTTGGTATGGATTAGGTCAGGAAAACTTTATCCTGTCTATTTGTAGTTTTGTAAAGACTAAAGAGTGACCGGTTGTTGGTTACTTGGGTCTACCAATGGATGGGAAGAAGTATGGAGTTTATGGAAGGAAGCACAGGAAAGTGCCACTACCAAAAGATTCAGCGCGCACACGGCAAACGGAGGGAGTAGAAGTAGAACTAACAGTTGTCTGACATTTTCTATCTTGGAACTAGCAAATATTTTCTAATAGCTGTATAAGGTACAAAATACTATCACATCTCCCTTTTGTGGATGTTATACTGACGACCTTTTTGTCCAATCTTGGATCCTGGCAGTTGGCACCTAACCTTGATAACTATGCTTGCTTGTACAGGAAGGCCTCTTAAGTTCCTCGCTGTCACTCCTGTTATCAGCCAATGTCCTTTGATCCGGAAACAGGAGGAACTAAAGAACTGTACCACAACTCTTCAGCAACACCAACTATCTTGTATCATCTATTTCTTTTATCACGTCCTATCCCATTGAATCTCCTCTTTTAGTTTTCTTATTATAGTTGAGCTCGAATATAAGATTCCAAGTCACTCACCAAGACATAGCAAAATAGTATCTTTCTTACTCCTTGTTTACTGCAAGTTGGAGATGAATCTTGGTTTCCTTCTCTTGGGGTGAAATGTCTTCCCCTGGAGATCCATTGGTTTATACTATGAGCCGGCAAAATGGACTTTCGAATTCCAACTGGTCTCATCATGCCTCCGAAGATCTTTTTTGGCACTTGACATTGCTTCCGTGGATAATACAAAGTTCGTTTTCCTAACTGAGGCTAACACAAGACTTTTCAAATCAGTTAACCTTGTCGGACTAATAAAACATACATAGAGGAGCAAAGGTATAAGATTCCTGAAATGAGCCATACAAGAACAACATATACAGCATGACGGCGACATGGCATAGCATTATTGGCATCCAAAGAGCCTGCAGATTCCACGGGATCCCAGGTGCAGTTAGATAGGCCAGCATCGCTGAGATTGAATTGTCAAATACCATAAAGGGAGATGATGCCAATGTGTCGCCTTCATCGCCACAGGTGTGCGCTCCCCAGCGAATCAGGAGTCCTCTGCCACATCTTTCTCCCCTATTAAGCCCCAGATGCTACGTCTCCACACCATCTTATCAATATCAGGGCCAGAGAATTTCTTCTCCTTCTTCTTCTCTCTACCTTGTTGCTTTCCCTGTGCCATCGAGTGGCATGGCTAGGAAATGCTCGAGCTGCGGGCACAATGGCCACAACTCCAGGACCTGCAGTGGCAACAGCGCGTCGGCGGCGGTGGCGGGCTTAGGCTGTTTGGGGTGCAGCTGCAGGTAGGCACTGCACCTCTGAAGAAGAGCTTTAGCATGGAGTGCCTGTCATCGTCGGCGTCGGCATACTATGCGGCGGCGGCGGTGGTAGCGTCCAACTCGTCGTCGTCCGTCTCATCATCTTCGTCGCTGGTCTCGGTGGAGGAGACCGCCGAGAAGATGGGCCACGGGTACCTCTCCGATGGCCTCATGGGAAGGGCTCAGGAGAGGAAGAAGGGTGAGTTCGTGTACTGATTTCTTGATCAGTTCGCTGACATGCTTGATTTGCTAGGCTCTGGATTTTGGATATTAATCATATTATTGTCTGTGATAGCGATCTAATCATCATGATGTCTAAGGCCTGATTACTAAGAAAACAAATCTGAAGTTTTGGCCCTAGAGACACAAAATCTGAAGATTCTTGTTCATCCAGTAGTGGTTGTACGACTTGTTTCGATCCAAATGTGCCATCAGTTGCTATCTGCTATGCCAAACTATTTTTCTGCCAATCTTGGCGCAGGGATACATAACTGTCTCAGGGGTTGCAACTTGCAACTTCCATTCCGCTATATTATAGTAATCACATAGTCCCAGAGGACTTAACTTTCAGTAATCAATCATGTTTAATAGCTTGCACGAATTAGTTTGTTCTCTGTTCTTCACATGAAGATGTCCAGCTACGTTGGGTGAACTAATCTGTGACGCTATGTCACCAGGGGTTCCATGGACGGAGGATGAGCACCGGAGGTTCCTGGCCGGCCTGGAGAAGCTCGGGAAAGGCGACTGGCGAGGCATCTCCCGGCACTTCGTCGCCACACGCACCCCGACGCAGGTCGCCAGCCACGCCCAGAAGTACTTCCTCCGCCAGGCCGGCCTCGCGCAGAAGAAGCGGAGGTCCAGCCTCTTCGACGTGGTACGTCCACGCCTCCTAAACACGAGCTCCAGTGCTCGCCGTAGTAGCAAACCAGCTGACATGCACGAACGTTCCTCTGTTTTCTTCAGGCCGAGAAGAATGGCGAGAGGGCGGCGAACGAGCGTCGTCCGAGCATGATGAAACACCAGGCTAGCACCTCCGTGGACAGGATGGCAATGGGAGCATTCCCTGCTCTGTCTCTGGGCGCCGGCAGGGCGTTGAGGCCGGACGACGCCGCGCGGTCACCGTGCCTGACCCTGATGCCGAACTGCTCGCCGCCGTCGATGGCTAGCCGTGCGCCGAAGCTCCCTCCTTCCCTCGCGGCAAATGCAAATCCTCCTCCTCGGCAGGCCCCTGACCTGGAGCTGAAGATCTCGTCGACTGCTGACCAGGCGGGTGCCGGTTCGTCACCGAGGACGCCTTTTTTCGGAACCATCTGCAGGGTCACCTAACGGAAAAGATCATCCAAAGGAAGATTGTTCTTAGACGATGATGAAGGAGAAGAGCTTTTGCTAGTGGCGTACAGTATGTCAATATGCGTGCGTGTGTTGCTGGCGTTAACAATGCCACCGATCGATGATCCATCCTGTATTATCACAAGACCAAAACCGGAAACTTTACCGGCCTAATTTAGCCATGCAAATAAACAACGGAACGGGCTATATCACCACCTTGGCATCTTTATGTTGACACAAAGGCGACGCCGGCCGAGTGGGTCTTGTTTTTAGCGCTGCGTCGACAAGGTGGGATAGTATGAGCTCACAATATTATTCACCTGTTCGGTTCGCAATGGATTACTGACAAGGACGTGCAGCGTAATCAGTCACTCGCCACCTTCGAGAACCAAGATATTTTTGCAACAACAATGATATATATATATATATATATATATATATATATATATATATATATATATAAAATGCAGTTTAAGTTGCCCAGATGGAGTAAACTCTGCATAAATCACCGGTCAAGTCCGCGTCGTTGTTGATTTGGCTATCTTCCTGATAATACACCAATAATACTAGTATATCCGATAACTGGCGCCCAGAGTGACAGATGGCGGCAGTGAGTTCGTTGCTTAAGTTGGCACGACAACAGCAACGGTGGTTGGAGCTTGCTCGCGACATGCGTCGCTCTCCCGAAATGGATGCATTGCTCAGGCAACACACACGAATTCTTTTCTATTCTATTCTAAAGTTTCTACTCTATCGTCGTAGCAGTCCCGTCAGCTTAGTACTGAGTAAGTAATCCGTTGCTTTGCTAATGATCATGCCATTTACCTAACAAGAAATTGGCGCCATTAGGAAGGAATAAAAGGCGGCTGAATATTTGGATTAGTGGAAGAGTAAAGGTAAAGGATGAGATACGCATCGCGGATTTGCAGTTGCTGTTGCACGTAGCCCCCTGCACATGCTGTGGAAGTATTGTGTTCTGGTGACGTGCGGAAATGGTTAGCAACCGAAATAAAGCGATGAGACATTGGAAACAATATATCAGACAAAGCTGGTGTGCTGTCATCTTATCTTTGATCATTTGATCCGGAGAGGATATGGGAAGATAAGCTTTTTCACTCATCTGATTTCAAACAACATACTGACTTCAGTGGATAAACTATAAAACTAGGACAACACATCCGATATTAAAAAGACCGAAATGAGGTATGAGAAACAGGCCTTGGGTACAAACAAGGTTGCATCAAAGTCCTCTGAAATTACTATCTATAGCTCAGCTCTTCACATGCTGACGTCTCTTTTAGATAAGAGGCTATTAACCCGGCTTTATAAATAAACCTCAAAGGACCAAAGTTCGAACAAGGTTTATGACACCCGGAACAAACCGACAAATAAAACAGCAACAATGCAGGAAATGAGTTGGAGGCTGAGAGGATGTAGGAAAGACAAGTTGCTCTCCTAGGGAGATCGACTTGTTCTTATAAATTCGGTACTAACGAGTCTTCCTATGTTTATGATATCATTTCTTGAAATATCTACAAAGGTACGAAAACGACTCGATTTTTTCAGATCAAGATTTTTCTGGCAAAGTAATGTAAATACAGGCTTATAAAATGGAATATAATTTGTAAACCGGAAGATCAAGGAGGTCTCAGTGTTGAGATATTTGAGATAAAAAACAAGTGATTACACAGCAAATGACTGTTTTAAATTACTTATTGATCAAGAGGTGTGGCAGAAGTTGTTACACACCATGTACCTTTAAAATAAACCTTTGTCGCAAGTACAAGTCAAACTCATGGATTCTCCATTTTGGAAAGGCCTTATGCAGATTAAGAATGAGTACTTTAACATTTTTTATAAAGGTCGTGCTGGAGCAAGTACTCGGTTTTAAGAAAATATTTGGTTGGGTGACACCCCCCTTGGGCAGCAATATCCTTCTTTGTATAAGGTCATGTAGCTGGAAAGCGTTACGGGTGTTGATGTCTTGTTGATGGTACCTCTAAATACTAGATTTAGGAGATCATTTACTCGGGATAAATGAAATGCGTGGATAAGTGGAACAGGCCTACAAAACCGAAGGCTAAGCGTTTGGACCTGTGATCGAAGACTGGTGATACTCCTAATCAAGACTAGCGTTGCTAGCCGACAACTAACAGATTAACTCTCGTCATGTACGAGGGTAGTGGGCAGTAAACACTATTTATCTCTGTAACCCGGCCATGCCACTATATAAGATATGGCTTGGGATTAGTTTGATGGGAGAGAGAGAGAGAAGATTAGACAATATCCCATACGATCATACACTGGACAACTCTGACAAGTTCTGGACACAATATACACACTGAAGGAGTAGGTATTTACCTCTTCACAGAGGGGCAGAATCTAGGTATACTCTCTCGTGTCAATCCCGTACCAAAGCAGTTACTACGTTATCTTTCCCCAGTACACCACATATCTCTTCACGACGTTGACTACGAGTTATATGGCTAACCCCGGCAACACATGTCAACAGTATATCTTGTGGAAAGGTAAAATGAAAGTATGTAAAAGAGTTATAAAAAGTGATCGCAAACACGAGAATGTATCCTTAGATTCAGATAGTAGGCACCATCATATGTCCTTGTTGGAGGAGGTTGGACACACAGTCCAAAAGACACCAAGTCTTTGGTCACAAATACCAATCTACTTCTCCTTAAGGATGGAATTAAACTTAGTCCATGCCCAACCACTAAGAGGGATCTTCACATAAATTATACGATCACCGACCTTTGCAAACTCTTGGCTCCACTAAAAAGCACAACAGATATTTCCAAGTCACTCTCTAGTCATCTAGGAGGCGCACACCCTTCAAGAATTAACAACACTTGGCTAGCACTTGGAATTGTAACTCTCACAAAGGTATGGCTTTCAAAGCACATTAGATCTTATAAATATGGAGTGGAAGTTTAAATCTAAGTGTATGAGAGACAGAAAAAAGGCATTGTTGTAAGGGAGAAAAATCTTCTTACGCTTGGTAGCTCTCTCCCCTGATGGCTTACCTCTAGACAGTCCAAAATGATACATAAGTGAAGACACAAAAAAGACCAGAATAAAAGGACATGGGAAAAAAATAGAAAGAAAAGAAGCCCAAAGAAATATGAGAGGCCCACTAGATCCCATTAGTGGGCACCCCTCATGAACCAAGGCAGCCCCTTCATGAACCAAGATCATGGACTAAAGAAGACTATGATGTCCTTGCTTTGTCTTTCTCCTTAGGGGTATTTTTTGTGTCTAGAATAGACTATTGTGCCCTTAGTTTTCCCTCCCACACGGGGTATTGGCGGTCATTTGTACAAGGCTCTAGGCTTATAAAAGCACCCCATGGGTCACTTTTGGCCTCATCTCTCATATGAAGAAAGAGATCTCCACAAGGGAGAGACCTACTTGTCGAGTTGAACTTCCCAAGGACCGGGATCGGGTGGATTTCCTCCGGCCTCTAACTCTTCGAAACAACCATGGCGCAAGTTGTGTTGTGTGGGGGGCAAGGCTCGACACAACATCAGGCCATCACATACGTGATACCGAGGTTGCTTAGCGGGACTAAGAATCTCTCGTCCGAGAGACGAGCCCGAACCCAGTCAACAAAAAATGTGGTCCTTGACCACGCCCGCTACTTTCCAACGCCATCACATCTTTATGTTGTTTTTACGATAACAACACGTATGATCAAGAAAGGCTCTCTCTTCCCTTAGAAAAATTGCTCCACAATGTTTTTGTTCTTCCTTGACAGGTGGGTGGCTTTTTATAGATATTAAAAAATGACCATATAGGAAAAATTGAGTAGCCCAGTAGTACTGAATGGTGAAATCACGAGGTACCAAAGATTTACAAAATTTTAATTCATGGAGCGGGGAAATTGTATCTCGAAGGTAACACATCAAAAGCTCGGTGGTACCGGTAGAAACAGAGTACCTCAAAAGATGTACCCGGAGGAAAAGACAAAACTTATCGGAGGTTATGGTTACAATAGTGACTAGTTTATGCCCTGAAAAAATATGAATGCTCGGAGTACTGAGAGAGAATCATCTCCGAGGTACCACCTCAAACAGAAAACCCTCACGGTAAGAATTGGACAGAAAACAGTTATGTCCTTGCTCCAAGGAACATATTTGATTCGGAAGTGTTGGCCTTACACAGTGGAATTTCCTACATATATTTTATGAACATTCAGTGGTTACGACATTACATCGAACTCATAGTACTGACAGAAACAGAGATATGTCAAAAATAAATGACTCTCCTGTCTCTCAGACTCACATGGTCGGAGGTACATGGATGAAGGCATCAAGACGTATCAGGAACGTGTTAAAGATTGAGTTTCGAGATTTTTTGTGGATTTTAAAAAGCAAAGTGTGTAATTTATGAGTATCTTTTATATATTTTGCCAAGTGCCCCTTTTAATAGTTATACATGCCTACGACTCAAGAAAATAGAAACTACATTTCATTGAAGTTTATAATTTTTCGAACTCTTTGAAGGGTCCCCAAGCATTGATCCACTTATCATGTCTAAAGAATTTTGAACTAAACTACAAAACTTGAGATACGTCTCAAATGTATCTATAATTTTTTTATGTTCCATGCTTGTTTTATTACAATGCCACATGTTTTTATTATAGTTTTATATCATTTTGGTGCATTTCTGGAACTAACCTATTAACAAGATGTCCAGTGCCAGTTTCTATCTGTTTTGTTTGCGCATTGCAGAAAAGGCCCAAAAATGAAAGTGCTCGGAATTGGACGAAAATTTACGTGAATTGTTTCCATCACAAATAAGCCACGGAGCCCGAAGATCAGCCGGAGGGGACTCAACACTGGAGCACACGGCCTATAGGCGCGGCCAGGGGTGGGCCCGCGCCCCAAGGCCGCCTCCTCCACCTGGTTACCGCCTCGCGTCGCCTCTGACCTAAAAACGATGACCCTCGAAGGATTTCTCCAGAAACGCAACCGAGCTCCGCCGCCACAAAAACCCTAATTCGGGGACAGAAGTCTGTGTTCCGGTACTCTGCCGGGACGAGGAATTCCCCCGGAGCCATCTTCATCGTCGTTGTTGCTTCCCATGATGCGCTGGGAGTAGTCCTTCATCGAGGCTGAGGGCTCTTGCTGTACCTATGTGGTTTATCTCTCTCTCCCATGGTGTGATCTTTATGTGATCATGAGCATTGTAATCTAGTTGAATTCGTAGATGTTTGCGCTTCATTATGTTATGGATATGCCGCTCAATTGGTTTTATCTAGTATAATTTCCGTAGTCACCTTTGTCCCACGGCGCGAAGTTGATACTCCGCGTGTGATACGTCCAAAACGTATCAACTTTCCCGAACACTTTTGCTATTCTTTCACCTCTAATTTGTGTGATTTGAATGCAACTAACACGGACTAACGCTGTTTTTAGCAGAATTGCCTTGGTGTCTTGTTTTTGTGCAGAAACTCAAAGTTTGGGAAAAATCCCGGAAAATTCCAGAAATCCTATTTTACCAGAAGACCCACGGAGCCAGAAGATGAAGCGGAGGCGGGACACATGGCCCCACACCACCCCTCGGCGCGCCAGAGGTGGGGCCACGCCCTAGGGTGGTGTGGCCCACGACGACGCCCTTTGGACTATTTATTCCCTTCGACCTAAAATGCTTGACACCGGGACGATTTTACGAGAAACACTTCCACGCTCCGCCGCCACCGAAAACCCTAATACGGGGATCAGAAGTTCCGTTCTAGCACCCTGCCGGGACGGGGATTCAGAGGAGATCATCGCCGTCATCATCACCACCGCCTCTCCATCAACCATCCATGATTCCCCCATCCATGTGTGAGTAATTCCCGCTGTAGGCTGAAGGGGATGGTAGGGATTTGATGAGATTGTTCATGTAATAGATGTCAGATTGTTAGGGCATGGTGCCTAGTATCCGTTGTTAGTGCTATTTATCGTTGTTGCAACTTGTTGTGCCTAATGCTTGACACTTAGGGCCCGAGTGCCATGATCTCAGATCTAAACATGTTATTGTTTCATGAGTATAATTATGTTTTAGATCTTACCTGCATGTTGTATACACCTGTCGTTGTCCGGAACCCGAGGCCCCAAAGTGACAACAATTGGGATAACCGGAGGGGATGGTTTTGACTTGAGGATCACATGTGTTCACGGAATGTTAATGCTTTGCTTCGGTG
Source organism: Poa pratensis (assembly GCA_947311845.1). Lineage (NCBI taxonomy): Eukaryota > Viridiplantae > Streptophyta > Magnoliopsida > Poales > Poaceae > Poa > Poa pratensis. The sequence goes on from CAMZMU010000109.1 coordinate 17,946,179, forward strand.
CTTTATTAAAAGGAGTACCTTAATTACCAGAAGTTTCCTTAAATGGCCCCGCTGCAAACGAGCTGGTAGGACAAAAGATGTCATGCAAGTTTCTCATTGCGAGCACGTACGACTAAATACGGAACACATGCCTATGCTTGTCTAGTACTTGGATGCTTTATTATTGTTTACCTGCAATTGCCCTGTGTTATGACTATTACATGAGCTATCTTATCCATGCAACGCCCGTTCATCCGTCCTTATGCCTACAGTATTTTAATCCTCCTGTTTACCGAAATCACTACTGCTGCTACTGTTACTTCACTGCTACTACTGTTATATCACTATTGCTACTGATAAATTGTGCCAAGCAAGTTTACTTCCAGGTGCAGCTGAACTGACAGTTCATCTGCTAAGGCTTATAATTATTCTTTCCCTCCCCTTGTGTCGAATCAATAAATTTGGGTTTTACTTCCCTCGAAGATTGTTGCGATCCCCTATACTTGTGGGTCATCAAGACTATTTTCTGGCGCCGTTGCCGGGGAGCATAGCTTTATTTATAAGCTCACCAAGAAGTGATATTGTTCGCTGCAATTTATTTATCATGGGGAAAACTCGCGATGAGAAGGTTACCATATTACCATCCACTACAAGGAAAGGTACAACTCTCAACACTTCTGCTGCTCTTGATTCACTGTTTGTTATGAGTCAACTTATCACACCACCACATGCACGTGTTTCACGTGTAGTTACTGCTGAATCTAAAAATATTTCTTATGAATTTGATGATGCATCTACTGTGCTTTATGAAAGTGGTTCACTAGGTCCTTTTCTAGATGCTACAATTGCTAGATCTAGACAAATTGAAAATGCTGAAATGTCTAATGAAAATCTTATTACACCTGTTGATTCACCTAGGTCGAGAGAATTCATTGGTGATGATCCCGAGGAAGCCTATGTCGAAATTGATGATGATTTTATTGATGAATGTATGAATTGTGAATCCTCTAAAGATGTTAATGTCATAAGAAATCTTATTGAAAGACGTGTTGTTAATTACAAATTGTCTCCTGATCCTAAGTTTGCTACGTTTCCTATAAATATAAAAGATAAGGAATATGATTTTTCTGTACCTATATCTACTATTGAGAAAGAACCTTTTCGAGGTACTGAAAATGAAAGTGCTATGGAACACATGAATAAGTTTTCCTCTTTAAGTTGCTTGTTTTCTGATAATGATAAGAAACGCAGTTACTTTGTTACTAAAATATTTCTTTTCTCATTAAAAGATGAAACTAAAACCTGGTTTAATAATTTATCTCCTGGATCTATCGAAAGTCCTTTAGGTTTGATTAATGTCTTCTTCCAGAAATATTTTCCTGCTAGTGCTCAACATGTTGCTTTGCAGAGAATTTTTGACTTCAGGCAATTAAAGGAAGAGAAAATGGCTGAATCCTGGGCAAGATTTTGTTCTTTAATTAGAGCTCGGCGTGGGCACAAATTAGCTAAAAATGAACTTTTTGATTTATTCTATAATGGACTTACTGATGAATCTAGGATCTACCTAGATAGTTGTGCTGGTTCTGTTTTCAGGAAATGAACTCTGGATGAAGCTGAGAAATTAATGGCTAAAATAAGCCAGAATCATGAAGATTGGACTATACCTAAACCTACTCTGATGCCCACACCAAAGAAAAGAGGTGTTATTGAACTGAATGATGAAGTAATGAGAGAAGCCAAGAAATCTCTTAAGGAGAGAGGTATTAAATCTGAAGAGGTGAAGAATCTACCTCCAATAGAAGAATTATGTAAGCCGATTCCTCACCCTTCCATGATTAAGGTACACTGATGGAGGGATTATAACCCGGTAGGCCCATGAAGAGGGAAGCATGACCCACCAGGCAGGAGGCCAGGCCAGGCCAGCTAACCATCAGCATGGGCCGGGTTACACTGATGGGCCAGAGAGCTTGTCGGTAACCCGGCCTACAGAAGGAAGGTTCCAGAAGACCCGGAGGCCCGGAGGCGGTATGCATCACGGAGTCCAAGACTTGGAGGACACGAAGACTAGAAGAACTAGAGTAGGACTCCAAGTACGGTAGAACCCGGCCTTACCTTGTATGCAACCAGGAGATCCGGTGCCCTTTATAAACCGGCTCCTAGGTCATAGATAGATAGATCCGAGAGAAATAGATGGAAGAGGAGAGATCAAAAGAGATAGGCCAGAGAAGATAGACAAAATAGAGTGAGCTCAAGAGAGAGCCCCACGCCGGAGTCATCCAGACCCGGCGATCGCCATTGGCGCACCATGTAATCTGTTATCATATAGTGATTTATAGCAGGACGTAGGGATCCTCCACCGAGGGGACCTGAACCTGGGTAAAAACATATTTTCCCCCGTAGAGTTAGACCAACTCCTGGACACCAGAGCCGCCTTGCCCCCAATCTCAAGTTACCCCTGGTAACATCTGCCGTGACAACCCCACGACAGTTGGCGCCCACCGTGGGGTCTACGTCCAAGTGTGTCCTCATCAAGGGAGAAGCTCTCCGCGGGATCGAAAAACTCGTGATCGTACGGATCAGTACAATCGATCGAAGACGTATCTTCATCAACAAATGGCGGCGACTCGCCGTACGGGATCAGCGACCCGGGGGCCCGACACCAACATCGCCCTCGAGGAGCGCTGGTCAAATTCGCCGGATCGATGCGCTGGGGCTCAACATCAACATCGCCCTCGTGTGCTCCTGGTAAAATCCGCCAGATCGGTGTGCGGAGGCTCGACATCACCATTGCTTCCGTACGCTCCTTCAATGCGTCTGCCGGATCGAGCGATTCAAATCGCAACAAGGCAAGCTCAACCCGGCAATAGTTCCGCCGTCTGTCGGATCGATCGATTCGCTTCGAGCGGACGTACTAGTCCGGGTCAGATTCCAAACCCGGCTCGCGGAAAAGAAACAACGGCCGAGAAAAAAGGAAAAGATCCAGCGAGTCTTCAAAAAAAAAAAGCTACGTACGGAGAAGGTTCCACCGTTAGCCGGGTTGGTCGCTTCTTTGATTCGCTTCCGTATGGAAGTAGGAGTTCGGCCCACGTCCCAACCTGGCCTGCGAAAAAAAATATGGCAAATTACCATGGTGTATGGATCGAGACCCAAGGAAAAGATAAAGCGAACTGAAGGATTACCCTCGAGTGCTGTTCACGTGTATTTGCTGACCTCTTTTGACAAGAGAAGAAGAAAGAAAATTGGATTTGGCTGCCTCGGTTAACCAAAGATCAACGACCCAGCTACAGGCCGGCTACAGATGATCGATGATGACCCGGCCGCGGGCCGTCTACTGCAGCAACGTGATCATCTCCAATCTTGTCGCGGCCGCCCCGGACAGTCCGCGCTCCCCCACAATGTCATCAACACAGGAAAACTAAATCAGCTAAGTCGTATTTATATTTAAATTTCATATTTTATTTATTCAGTCAATCAAATCTGGCTCCTTTGAGTCAACCCTTGGAGATAAATATCCTGTTTATGAGAAAATTACAAAGATCATCTAAAAGATTGCAGGCCACTTTTTAAAGTCGAGCTATCTATCGCTCGTAATGGGTTTCTTAAAAGTCGAGCTATATATCGCTCGCAAATGGATTTATCAATGTCGAGTTATTTATCGCTTGCAATGGATTTCTTAAAATCGAGCTATCTACCGCTCGCAAATGGATTTATCAAAGTCGAGCTATCTACCGCTCGCAATGGATTTCTTAATAACAAGGTCGTCATTAAAGTGATATCGTCGTACTCCGGCTTATTTATTATCATCATTCCGGCTCAATCGCCGTACTCCGGCTTATGCATCATCAATGCCAAAAACGTACCAAACATTTATTATTCAGAGGGGTGAGTCCTGAAATTCCGGATTCCCCTATTTTGAGCTATCGATTGTTGGGTTGAAGACATGGATCCTACCGGAGGAAAATCCATGAAACATCTCCCAGCTTCGACTATTTGCAAATTGTTAGCGTGCCTAGGAGTGCTTCGCAACTCCGGTTAGCGTTGCCCAGAGTGCTTCGCAAAAGATCATATTTAGCTTGGCCCAGGAGTGCTTCGCAACTTCGGTTAGCGTGCCCAGGAGTGCTTTATAGCAAATTCATAGGAGATGCCCAAAGAGCACGTCTCATCAGTATGTGGATCAATGGGGTAATGTTGCATAGTTAAGCCATTACTTTATAAACATTGATCCAGGTCTTGGGGGCTCTTACTTGAATAGTTTGTAGCTGCAATCCCAAGACCCGGCTTTTATGCCACTAGTTTTATTCTTGGTTATCTTGCTGTTGAGTTTGATGTGACTCGCACTTATATGGCCTGATTGCTCACCTGTAAATTCAATCAGTCATGAGGCCCATTGGGACTTGCCTGACCCTGTTTTTATCAGACAAGTTGTGACAGAGAAAATCCATGTGAAAGCCGGCTCATAGTTAAAGAAACCAAAAGGGTCATCTAAACCAAAGGATTTGCAGAACGACAGATCACGTTCATTAAAAAAGCAAATCCTCAAGATGCATGTACACCATCAGCAAAAATATTCATAAGTTACTAATTTATTACAAGCCCATCGGGTTAAATGATATTGCTTCATGTATAGGGACAATTATTTGCAGGATCAATCTATAACCCGGCAGTAGAAGGCAGCTCATCAAGCTTAATATCTGGGAAGTCAGAAAAGTTTCATGCTAAAAGCAGTAAGACCACGTGATCCCGTCTCCAGCATAAAAAAGCAGGTCATGTGAAGGCCAAGGAAAGAAGAAAAAATAGTCGAGTGAAGTTGTTGTCAGGACCATCGATGAATCATTACACCGGTTTTTGTCAGATATTATGATCGTTCCAGTGGAGATAATTCTTGATCGGAGCTATAGTGTTTCAAATTTATGAGGTTATAAACAGAAAAGTGTAAGTCCCAGGTGGCTGTGGACAGCTAACCCGTCACTTGGGGGCTACACTAGTCAAAAGTTTATCCAAGACAAATTATTAAAGTCCCAGGTGGCTGTGGACAGCTAACCCGGCACTTGGGGGCTACTCAGTTTGAAGCTAAATTTTTCGAATTAATGAAGAAGTCCCAGGGTGCCGCAGGCACGCAACCCGGCACTTGGGGCTACAGTATTTGAAGTTCAAAATTTCTTTCAGAGGTACAAGATGCAAAAGTCCTAGGTCGCTGCAGGCAGGCAACCCGGTACTTGGGGCTACAGTATTTGAAGTTCAAAATTTCTCCAAGAGGTGCAAAAGTCCCAGGTTGCTGCAGGCACACAACCCGGCACTTGTTGGCTACATGGGTCAAAGTGTTCATCTATCTATCACAAGCACCAAGTTATCGCGAGGTGATAAACTCGGAGCTTGGGGGCTACAGGTTATATACACGAGAAAAAAAAAATCAAAATTCATATTCTTGAGAACCAGTAAAACTGAAGGTATTTGCTCCGGGTCTTCAAAAGCCGGGTCTTGAAAGATAGCCTCCATGTGAGTAGGCTTCATCAAGTCCGGATTATAGGAATCTAGAGCATCCTTCAGCACAGCCTCCGCATGAGTAGGCTCTATCAAAAACCGAGTCAAAGGACTCACAAAAGAAAACATGGGAATAATCCTGGCAGGATTTGCGGGATGTTATTGAGATAAACTTGGAGGCATATGAACCCAGGAAGAAAAAATTGGGTTATAAATTTGACCGCCAAAGCGAGCTGGCCTAGCAAGTGTAACCCGGGTTTTATCCCTTTAAATTTTTATTTGTCTTATTTTCAGGAGGTCAACCTGAATGCTTAAGACCAAGTGGTGAATAAAAACTGGAGGCGTATGAACCCAGTAGATAGTGGCCGGGTTATGATATGGACCGCCAAGAAGAGCCGACCTAGCTAAAGGAAAAAAGCAATGTAACCCGGTCTTTATATTTTATGAGTATTTCTTATTTTCAGGAGGTTAACCCGGACACCAAGGATGGCGGCTCTCCTTGTGAAATGAAGTTTGGAACTAGAAGAAGAGCACGCCAACTCGGCGCCCGAGTTACCCTGGGGGCTAACGATGGTGGGGTTATAACCCGGTAGGCCCATGAAGAGGGAAGCATGACCCGCCAGGCAGGAGGCCCGGCCAGGCCAGCTAACCATCAGCATGGGCCGGGTTACACTGATGGGCCGGAGAGCTTGTCGATAACCCGGCCTACAGAAGGAAGGTTCCAGAAGACCCGGAGGCGGTATGCATCACGGAGTCCAAGACTTGGAGGACACGAAGACTAGTAGAACTAGAGTAGGACTCTAAGTTCGGGTAGAACCCGGCCTTACCTTGTATGCAACCAGGAGACCCGTGCCCTTTATAAACCGGCTCCTAGGTCATAGATAGACAGATCCGAGAGAAATAGATGGAAGAGGAGAGATCAAAAGAGATAGGCCAGAGAAGATAGACAAAATAGAGTGAGCTCAAGAGAGAGCCCCACGCCGAAGTCATCCAGACCTGGCGATCGCCATTAGCGCACCATGTAATCTGTTATCATATAGTGATTTATAGCAGGACGTAGGGATCCTCCACCGAGGGGAACTGAACCTGGGTAAAAAACATCTTCTCCCCCGTAGAGCTAGACCAACTCCTGGACACCAGAGCCGCCTTGCCCCCAATCTCAAGTTACCCCCTCGTAACATATGTCATGACAACCCCACGACATACGCTCTCTTCAATATTTCGATTCTAGAGATATTCCTTATCGTAAGCCTCCTGATCAATGCCTAGATGAATTTGATAATTTTATTGTTAAGAAAAATCATTTTAATATGAGAGTGCAAAATCATTTGCTAGAAAATTCTCGTATTATTAATAATTTGCATGATGTTTTGGAAAGAACTGCTAATGATGTTAAAGGACTTGTTAAACATTTTCATATGGTTCAAACTCAAATAGAGCAAATCACTAAGGTACAAAAAGATCTGCTAGCTAATGCCTCTAAAAATGATGATAAACATGCTTTCGGTATAGAAACTAGAGGTGGTGCTTCTACTCAGGACCCCTTGTATCCCGAGGGACATCCAAAAAGGATTGAACAAAACTCTCAATTAGCTAAGGAAACTGGTACTTCTTCTAAGAAAAAGAAGAAGAAATATAAACAAGTTGTAGAGTCTTCTAAACCTGTTAAAGACAAGGAACCTGTTAATGATCCTAATAGTATATCTATCTCTGATGCTGAAACTGAAAGTGGTAATGAACATGCTAATGATAATGATAAAAACAATGGCTCTAGTGAAGAAGAAAGTGAGGAGGAGCCTGAAAAGCATTCTAAGAACAAGAGATACACTAAGGAAGATTTTATTGCTAAGAAACATGGTAATGAAAGAGAACCATGGGTTCAAAAACCAATGCCTTTTCCTAATAAGAAACATAAATCCAAGGAGGAAGAACACTACAACAAATTTTGTGACTGGATGAAACCTTTATTTTTGCAAACATAAATCCAAGGAGGAAGAACACTACAACAAATGTTGTGCCCTCCCTATTCGAAATATATGAAGGACATTGTTTCTAATAAGAGAAAGATTCCTAATGAAGAAATTTCTACTATGATTGCTAATTATTCTTTCAATGGTAAGGTTCCAAAGAAGCTTGGAGATCCAGGTATACCAACCATTCCATGCTCCATTAAAAATAATTATGTTAGAACTGCTTTGTGTGATCTTGGAGCAGAAGTAAGTGTGATGCCTTTCTCTCTTTATAAAAGGCTTTATCTGGAAAAGTTAATACCAACTGATATTTCTTTGCAAATGGCTGACAAATCTACTGCTGTCCCCGTTGGTATATGTGAGGATGTTCCTGTTCAAGTGGCTAACAATTGTTTAATTTTAACTGATTTTGTTGTGTTGGAAATGCCTGGAGATGATAATATGTTTATTATTCTTGGGAGACCTTTTCTTAACACTGCAGGGGTTGTTATTGATTGCAATAAAGGGAAGGTCACTTTCAATGTCAATGACAAAGAGCATACTGTTTATTTTCCAAAGAGCTTGGACAAGTTATATGGTTTGAATTCAATTGTAAATTTTAGTACTGTCAAAGTGGGAAGTATGGGATTGGGATATTGGGATTTTTCGCAGGGAAGGATGGCGCTCCACCTATCCCCCTCCACCGCCGCCGCCCCGCCACCGCCACCTCCACCTCCACCCTCAACCATGATCTCCTCTAGGTGTGGCCGATCATGGACGCGCTCCTTCATTGGGATTTCTCGCCAGGAGCGGCTGTGGCGGATCAGGTTCGTCGAAGGTTTGGATCATCTGTTCACTTCTCCCCGTCAACTGGCTCCAAGGAATTCTTTCTGGGGGTTTCCTTCTCCTCTTCTTCCTTCCCGCTTACGGAGGAATCAGTGGGTCTGGCTCTTCAATGTTGGATTGGTGGTGATCGCCTGGGTTACAAGGTTTTTCAGTTATCTGATCGCCGATTTCGCTTCTCTGTGGCCTCTAGTAAGGTTGGTCATTTCATATATGGGTTAAAAGATCGCATCTGGCCAGATTTCATTTGTCATTTTACCCTGTTTCGGGGAGATCTCCCAACAAGACCAGATGCTTCTTGTGATTCTCGTTGGAATTCTTCTGTTCAAGTCTTGGAAGTGTCTCAATGCAGCCCTACAAGGCTACGGCCAAATCTGAATTTTCTTAAAGACAGTGCTGCCAGAGATTATGGTTATTCCAATTCGGAGTTAGCGAAATTTGGTTTTGGAAATCATTCAGATCATTCTGCTACTGCTCTGGTTGCAACCAGTGAGACGGGCATCAGATTTGGATCTTTTGATTTAGTTTCATCCTTGGAAGCCCCTGGTTCCTCGGTTCAGTCGTCAGCAATTCAGTTTGGTAGTTTCTCTGATCCGGTTTTCTTGGAATCGAACAAATCTGTTCAGAAGCAGTTTATTGGGATTAATTTTCTTCGTAAATATTGTCCGAAACTCGGCAAGGAAACTTTGGAACACATCCATGATTTACGGTTCGCAGGTTATTTGGAAGGAGATATTATGGACGCGTTAAATCTGCCGCTTCTCCCACCCACAAATATTCTGTTTGAATTCTTGGGCCGTTGTGCCCGTTGTAGCCTTTCTGATCATCTGGTTGACAATTGCACGGGGGTTTGCGTTGCTTGTCAGGATTTGGGCCAGAAATGCTCTTCTTCTTTGGGCCCAATTAAGCTGAGCTACAATCGGTTGGCTATCGGACATGTTGGAAGAAGTTCTGCTGTTGGGATTCGTTGTTGGTCTTGCCGTCAGTTAGGCCACCAGGCGAAAGTTTGCTCAGCTTTTAGAAAGGAATGGAGGCCTAAGTCGAAACCTAAAAATGATCAGGTCCGAAAAATCTGGGTTGTTAAGCGCCATAAGGAAACAGAGGATTCTCCTTTTTACCCTGCCTCCTCGTCTCCCAAGTCCCCTACTTCCCAAACTACAGTTGAGGTGACGTCCATGACGAATTTCACTGTCAACCCTCTGGACTTGCCAGATGGGATGACTATTGAACAAAGCTCCACTGATGACAAGGGACTAACTTTGATGCGGGGGTTCCTCCTCCGACCTCGAGTGTTGTCGACAGTTCTATGCAGGCTGGGACTGATTCTATCACTAGTCTTGTTACTACCTCAGATGATGGATCCTTTACTGCTCAGCCTGTCATACTTGGTGAAGAGTTTTATGCTATAACTGTGATGGTTTTGGCTGACAAAAACAGAGTTTCTAGTAGTTTTGCTCCTTACACTGCTTCCCAGATTGATAGCCTGCATTTCCTGAAGGCCACTGTCATGGCCTAAAACCCTTTACTTCTGATGCATGGGCTCAATTATCTCTGTTGGACTCCATTATTAAAAAGGCTGTTGTTTCAGGCCTATCACTCAGAACTGGCCCATCTATGCCCATTTTTTCTTGGGTTGTGGTACGCCCTGAGCCTAGGGTTGTGGACATGGTAGAGGTTCAGGAGCTGGCACCTCAGCTGATCCAGCCTGCAAGGTTTGAATTTGGAGGCGGTAGTCAGATGGAGAGTAATGAATTTGCTGCAATTGCGATGGATGAGAACAGCCTTAACAACATGCAGACCACTGACACTCCCTCTGTCACAACTCTGGTTCGCAGAAGCAGCCGTTCCAATAAGTATGCTGGGTTTAAAGTGCCCATATTACTGATGCTAAAAAGAGGAAATCTAAGGTGAAAGCTCCTAAGGTTCCCAGAATTGTAGACCGTCAGGTTTTGCAGTTGGAGAACACTGTTCAGGGCCTTGTTGAAGATGAAGGTGATCGTCAGGTTGTGCCACCTCCTACTCCTGTCAGGGTGATGCGGGCTATGGGGATCCAACTATGTGGTGTTCCTGCTGAAGAAGTGACTCCAGCCAAGCTGCTAGCTCAGCTCCAGGAGCATACTACTACTCCCTAAGTTACCTCTTTGCAATGATTCATCTTAAAATCTGGTTTATTCTGTGTTGGAACATTCGGGGCCTCAATGCCCGCTCCAAGCAACTTGCTCTCCTGAATTCTATAAACTCTGGTGGCTGTGCAATCGTCTGCTTACAAGAGACAAAGAAATCACACTTTGACTTGGCTTTTATTCGGTCTTGTTGTCCTAACAGGTTTGATGATTTTATTTATGTGCCATCCAATGGTGTTTCTGGGGGCTTAATTATCATATGGAATAGCTCGGTTTTCTCTAGAATGGCAATGCATTGTGAGCCACTTGGTCTGTCTGTTTATTTTACCTCGAAACAGTCAGATTATTCGTTTACCTTGATGAACATATATGGTCCTTGCAATGGAGAAATGAGAGATGTTTTTACTAAGTGGATGTATGACCTGAATATACCTGACGAAGAAGATTGGTTAATTTGTGGTGACTTTAATTTCATTAGGTCGCCTGAAAATAGGAATAAGCCAGGTGGAAACCATATGGACATGCTCACCTTTACTGACATTATTCGTGCTCAGCATCTGACTGAATCACCTGTCAAAGGGAGGCGATTTACTTGGAGTAACATGCAACATGACCCTTTGCTGGAGCAGCTAGACTGATTTTTCACTTCATTGCACTGGACTGAATCATTCCCAACAACAGTGGTTGATCCTCTTGGAAAATCTACATCTGATCATACTCCATGTATTATTTCAATCAAGACAGACATTCCTGCCTCTCGTCTCTTCAGGTTTGAAAACTTTTGGGTGGCCCATTCTGGCTTCCAGGAAACGGTGGCCCAAAGCTAGAGCAAGCCAACTCATAAGGGGAATAGTGCTGCAAATATTAATGCCAAATTGAAAAGGCTACGATATGATCTTAAATTCTGGAGTAAATCCATTTCTAAATTAAAGATTTGTATTGAAAACACCAACAGAGCCTTGTTGGAACTGGATAACCTGGAGGATAGGAGGTGTCTTACTTTACCAGAGAAGAATTTCAGAAATGTTTTAAAAGCTCCCCTTCTTCGATTGCTTGAATATCAAAGGCAATATTCGAGAACACAAAATTCTTTCATTATGTCACCACGGATCGGTATCGAAGGAATTCTATCTCCTCGTTCACTCTCCCTAATGGTGATCATGTTTCTTCACATGCTAACAAAGAGCAAATAATTTATTCTGCTTATAAGGAGAGGCTAGGGACATGCACGAATCCAGCTATGGGGTTTAATCTTGATGAGCTCATCACACCCTTTGATGGTCTAGATATTTTATCTATTCCTTTTACCCACGATGAAATTGATGAAGTGATCAGAACTATGCTGCCTGATAAAGCTCCAGGTCCGGATGGATTTAATGGGCAATTCCTAAAGTCTTGTTGGCACATTATTAAGCATGATATATATCAATTATGTGATGACTTTCATCAAGGTAATTTGAATTTGCAGAGTATTAATGCTGGGTTTATCAGACTTATTCCCAAGAACTCATCTCCACAGACAGTTAATGAGTACAGGCCGATTAACCTGCTAAATTGCTGCTTAAAACTCATCACCAAAATTCTAGCCAACAGACTGCAGAAGGTGGTGCTCAAGATAGTCCACAAAAACCAATATGTTTCCTTAAAGGAAGATCTATCCAGGATTGTATTGCTTGGGCGTTTGAATGCATACATCAGTGTGATTCTTCGAGGAAGGAAAACATCTGCTAAAGCTAGATTTTGCTAAAGCCTTTGATACTATTGATCATGCTGCTATGCTAAAGATCATGAAGCAAATGGGGTTTGATGAAAAATGGCTATCGTGGATTGATGCGATTTTCAGTTCAGGTATTTCCTTGGTGCTATTAAATGGAGTGCCAGGCAGACAATTTCATTGCAGAAGGGGAGTCAGGCAGGGGGATCCACTGTCGCCTCTTATTTTTGTTCTAGCTATAGATTTGCTTCAGTCAGCTATTAACAAGGCATATAGGGCTGGTTTGCTGCATGCTCCTTGCTATGATGGGAACGAAATGGATTTTCCTGTAGTCCAATATGCCGATGACACCATTATAATCATGCCTGCCTGCCCTGATCAGATAGTGATCATGAAAAACATCCTGGATAATTATGCTGCCTCTACTGGGCTGCAGATTAATTACCATAAATCAACCATGATTCCCATGAATTTATCCGAACAAACTGCTACAGATATTGCACATATGCTTGGGTGTGACATTGGTCGTATGCCTTTTACTTATTTGGGCCTCCCTCTTGGTACCACCAGACCTACTGTACAAGATCTCATGCCTCTAGTGGATCGTATCGAAAGAAGTCTCACAACTAACTTTATGATGATGAGCTATAGTGGCCGTGTGAGTGTGATTAACTCTCTGCTTACCTCCATAGCTATGTTCCCCATGTGTTCAATAAAAATCCCGCCAAAAATCCTTGAGCACATGGACAAGATCAGACGACACTACCTTTGGAACAAGAAAAAGGATGATGGAGATCACTGTAACCCCTTGATTGATTGGGATAAAGTCTGCAGGCCAAAAACGAAAGGAGGCATGGGTGTGTCAACCTCAAGGTACAGAATGAAGCTCTACTGCTAAAGTATGTTCATAAATTCTATAACAAGGTGGATATTCCCTGGGTGCAGCTGGTCTGGAATTCGTATTACACGGACAAAGTGCCCCATGCTTGTGACCCTTGTGGCTCATTTTGGTGGAAGGATGTTGTTAAGCTAATACCCACTTTCAGAGGAATTACAGACTGCACCATCGTCTCTGGTGACTCTATTCTCATGTGGAAGGACCCATTGGGGGAGGGTTTAGCGTCTGATGTATACCCAAGGGCTTTTTCATTTGCCACTGATGAGGATGTCTCTGCATAGAAGTTTCTTGCTGCTCTACTCTTGCTCATAATTTCCACCTGCCTCTGTCTCCTCAAGCTCTCCATTAAGTTAGGGAGCTCCAGCAGGCGGTTACTACAATTGTCATCGACGCTGAAAATAGTGATCAATGGACATATGTCTGGGGGTCTCAGAACTATACCTCCAAAAGCTTTTACCAGTTGTGTTTCAGAGATATTCGCCGCATGCAGCTTTTGGTTGGCTATGGGAGGCCAAGTGTGTTCCTAAAATCAAGTTTTTTGTTGGCTTTTACTCTCTGACAACTGAACACAAAGAACATGCTGAAGAGAAGACATTACAATGTTGGGAATGACTATGAATGTAAAATGTGTCCAGCCAGAACTGAGGAGACGCTTGAACACCTGTTTTTTGATTGCTCCTTTAGCAAAGAGTGCTGGAATGCAGTGGGAATGCCTCTTTATTCTGCTGGTCTAGCTCGCAGATTACAGTTTGCCTCCTTTGCCAAAGGTATCTGGAGAAAGCCCATGTTCATGGATGTTTTCGCTATCACTGCATGGGCTATCTGGAAGGAGAGGAATGATTTGTGCTTCAACAGCATACACCCGGAGATAGCTTCTTGGAAGGCTATATTCAAGACAGACTTTTCTCTATTGGTGCATAGAACCAAGGAGGATCTTCACCCCTTTATCACATCTCTTGTAAACGAACATTGATTTTCTGCTTTCCCTCTCAGTTGCTCATGTAATTACTGCCCCCATGTAAATATTACTTGGCCCATTGGTTGGGTGTTTTAATATAGAGGCAGTAGGAGCCTTTCCTACTGTCATAAACGTTTCAAAAAAAGTGGGAAGTATTGATTGTCCTATATATGACCACTATGAAGGATATCAAAATATTATGGTTGGATCAATAGCTATACAATTCAAGGTAAAATGATTGTTTCATGGAGTTTAATTCTTTATGCCATATAAAATATATTTGGTGGCAAGACTTGATCAACCTTGTTAACAAATGTGTTTTAAATGCATAAAATTGTTGACAACATTTTCTTTCTCTCCATTGTTTTATCTATTGTTTTGTTACTGTGATTGCAAGTTTTTAGTGATACTTTGTCCCTTCATAAATTTGTTCTTGCTTTATTTCGTTATTTAAACACCCAGAAATTGCTCAAAAATAAAAGTTATCAAAAAATTCTGAAAAATCCCTACAAATCCTAGTTTTAAAAATGAAACGTGGGAGCACCTGGGGATGACCAGGGGTCCAGGGGGACCCACCATGCTTCCACACCACCCCTCGGCGCAGCAGAGGCATGGTGTGGGCCCCACCTGCCCTCACAAGGTGAGATTCCTCCCATCATTTCTCTCTCCCGACCAAGCACTCCACCATTGCCAAAACTCGTGTTCGTGCTGCTCTTGCTCGAATTTTTTGATCTGCTTGCTCAGCCCATCTTTGCTGCTGAGATTTGGATCATTTGCTCTCCGGTATGTGACTCCTCGATTATCCAAGTGAAATTTTGATTGGTGTTGTATACCTTGAGTATTTTGGTGCTGTAGCTTACTTGTTAAGTGAGTTTGCATGCTTGTTATATGGTTAGATTAATTATTTTTATGCATGTGTAGCCCTCTTGCAAGTCTCTATAGTAGTTTTCTTGAAGTATTTGCTCAAAAATCATTTTTATGAGATTTGTTAAAAAATTCAGAGAAGGAAGATGGATGAGAACATGCATGAGCATCAAACTCATGATGAGGAATTGCAGGTGCAAGAAGTAATGGGAGTCAATCTGAAGACTCCGTGTGCCCTTCGATTTATCCATGTTATGAATTTATGACTGCTGCAGGTATCCTGCAGGACTTCAATATGCTAATCTCTAATGCAGGATTGGATCAATTTGTGGCTAATGAACCAGACCAATATGCAAAGCTTACTATGTCGTTGTGCAAAACTTTAGATTTAGTTTGTCTCGGCCTGATCCCATGGTTCATTATAACGTTTACAACATAGCTTTCATTTGTCCCTTCCTGATTTCTGCAGAGCTATTGATGTACCATGCTGGGGATCACTGATACATGATTTTATATCATCATTTATATAACTTTTAGTATATATTAGAATGTTATTTGCATTGTTATATCATTGTTTTTGCATGTTTTAGATGATTTATGGGACTTTCATACAAAGTCTCTATTTTTGGTATTTAATTTCTGGGAGGCAGAAAACCTCCTTTTTCTTGTTTTTAATGTTTCAGGAGCTACAGGAACCAAATAATAAAAGGGAAAATACACAGCAGTTTTTCGTCGAGAGAAAGGCAGAGGGAAGAAGACCGAAGAGAGGAGAGCCACGAGGCCCAAAAGGGGTGGGCCCACGCGGCCCAAGTACCTGACCGCGTGGGACCACTAAGTGGGGCCTCGGGCACCTCCTCGCCTGGGGCTTTTTATCGACGCCTTCGTCCTCCCCGAAAAGTTACGCCCTAATTTTTCCAAGTCCATCCGAGGCCGCGGCGGCGGCGAAACTCCTGATTCCTTCCAAGGGATCAGATCCTGCTGCTCCGGAACTCCGGAGAAGGGGGAAATCATCGTCATCGTCATCACCTCTCCTCCTTGGCGTGGGAGGAGGCCTCTACACCATCACCATCACCAAGACCAGCACCATCTCCATCTTCATCTCCGTGATCCACTCGTTCCCCTCGTAGTTTGAGAGTTGCTTTACCCTAGATACTTGTCTTGTGCTACTATTCATGCTTGTGATTGAGTACTTGTCATTATTTGGCGGTGAAGTTATATTTTCAGATTGTGTTGACACTTATGCCACTGAATATTATCATGTTTGCACGTTGTGAGTAGTTCCCATATGTTCCTGAGGGCATAGGATGAATTGGCAATGATTTATATATAACATGTGTTGGTATTTTGTCAAGAGTTTTCTTTTATGTGATTCTATGATGGTATTGTGCGAACGTCGATTGCACAACACTTCACCTATATGGGCTCATAGGAGAACACCGTAGTATAATGAATTGAGGGAGACTTGGGAGGACATGTAAACCTGGGACCGAATCATGAAGTTATATTATGAGGGTATTAGTATCGGGACCTTAGACTGTAATGCTATGGTGGGACTTTATGTCTTAATAATTCTTGTGCAGTCATTTACTTGGCCACATGATCCATCATAAGGGGTTGTAGTTTATTTATTTAGCTATACCTAATAATGGCTCCGTCCAAAGAAGATTAAAACTTGACAAGATATTCAACGTGTTGTTTAATAAATCTCTATGCCTAGCAACATGCCGTCCTCGGGAACGTTTTCCACATATAAGTTACACATCACTTGAGCTTGTCCTCTTGCACATAAGAGGATTGGGCTTTCTCTTTGAGTGCTTTGACTTGCTACTGTTTATTTTCTGCATTGCAATTATACAACCAAAAATACCAAAAACACTTGCATCTTTTATTGTTTTATTTATCAATCTTGCTAACCAATACCTTCAGCTCCTCGTGGGTTCGACAACCTTTTCTAATTGAAAGGTACTACAATTGATCTCATGCACTTGGGAGTCATCAATCGCATGCAAGGATTAAGGGTCAGCCTGGACATCTTTTAGACATTTACTCAGAAATTTGCCAAGGAAAAGGTTTCTTAGCCGAGAGCGGTAAAATTGGAAATATTCAATTTCCAGCTATTCGATATTTTGCCTATTACATTGGTAAGTGTGTTCTAGCTAGGAAAAATGCTAACAAATTATCTACGTATGACTTGGCATTTCTTGCTGCTGCTTTGAAGAGTGATAAAACTTATAACTTGGGTGCCATGATAGCGCACCGTCTCGCTACTAACCGTGAAAAGGGGCTATCTGCGGTGGCCTCATTGCTTCCCGTTTTTAGCTCATCATAAGTTGGGACCGCATCACCTTGATGTTGTTTCCCTAAAGATAGACTTGATATTAACTCCATGATGAGTCACCATTTTGACCCTGCTGCTCCACCATTGATGACTTATCATATGAATTGGTATTTGTTAAAAACTCTGAGCGGATAGTTTGTTTGCCTGTACCTCTTTTGTTTAACTTTGATGCCAGGCAAGGATGGTCATTCTCGGAGGATGATTTTGATGCATACCTAGAGGAGCATGGCCCTCGTGCAGGGCCTAAAGGGGAGCAACCTGAGGAGGATTTCGTCCAGTCCTACACAATGGCAAGCTCCTCATATCAGTATTACGACTATGGGAGTTCTTCTTCACAGGATCATGCTTACGATCATGCTAATAATGATGCACCGGGTGGAGCTCCTACGGGATCGATGATTGATCTCCAACTTAGGCCAAAAGCCTAAGCTTGGGGGAGGTACGCGGATTCACCGACATCTCATTCACATTGTCTCGTTCATATTATGTCGGTTGTTTCATCGATACTTTGTATATCCATTGTTCTTTCCTTTTTAGTTATTCTTTCTTGTACTTGTTTTACTATCACAAAACCCAAAAGACCAAAAATATTTCCTTTATTTCTCTATCTTTTATTTTATGCATTTCGATTTCTAGTTTGTTCTATCTTTTTAATTTTCAGTTCATTATTTAAAAATCCAAAAAGATTTCCCTTTATTTATTTGCTTCTTTTCATGCCTGTTCTTAAATCGAAAACCCAAAAATATTTGTTGTTCTTCTTCTGTTTTGTATACTTGTTACAGAGTTCAGCAGATTCTCGTGACTCCACTTGGGCTTGGTTATCATTCTTATATCATTCAAGCCATGCAAGTGAAAAGCAATAATGACGATATGCAACGAACTGGACGTGGTGAGAGGCTGGTATGAACTCTACTTGTTTTTCATTTTTGTACATATACTTATCCTTATGAACATGCTTAGCTTGTCATGGTGGTGACTATGTGACTTAATGTTTGCTTGGTAGTTCATGTCTTCTTATGATCAGTTCCAACTTGCTAATAATGGATAATATGTCATATAGATATTTGCTTGCATTGTTTTATTCGTAAATTGGTATGGCATTGTGGTGTCCTCCTCTGAATGATTTACTTGAATCGACTTGGCACATGCTCACACATGATTATGACTGAAACAAAAGTCAATTTAAGCCTTGATGATTTATTTTGCCTCAGAGTTCTAGTATCACTTTTATGCCTCCGTTAATTTTATTTTGTCGCAAGCATGATTATGACAGTTATTGCTCTCTTGGTTGTCGTTTCCCAGTCTATTGCTAATCTTCACCTGTACTGAGCGGGAATGCTGCTCGTGCATCCAAAATCCTTAAAACCAAGTTATCCCAAAGAGTCCACCATAAATTCCTATGCATGGTATTTCAAACCATTCCAAGTAAATTTTCATGTGCTACCTTTAAAACTTTCAAAATACTTCTCATTTTGTGACACTGTTTTCAGCTCATGAGGACGTAGTAGTTGGGTTTTGTTATCTTCCATGCTAAATTAAGTTTCCGACTTGCATGCTTCATCTGCTTGTCACTAATATTGCAAAGAGCTAGTTAGACCATTATAACATCTAAAATGTAAATAAATAGACACTCCTCCATGGTATGTGATTGTTGGCAGGCACCCGAGGATTCGGTTAGCCATGGTTTGTGTGAGCAAAGGTTGGGAGGAGTGTCATACTATATAAAAAGTGCATGCTATAAAATGCATAATTTTAATACCTCGGAACCGCTCTCAAAACTTGTTTAGCATGGAAGATAATAAAAACTATATTGCCATTAGTTGACAGGAACAACCACCTCTCAAAACAATTTTACTTCTGTTTTAAAAATAAAAAGCTCTAGCACATGTTAATCCCTGCTTCCCTCTGCGAAGGGCCTATCTTTTATTTTAACGTTGAGTCACCATGTTTTCTTTGAGCACTTCTTCGAGAGCATAACTGTCATTCTTAGTGTAATGTGCTTGTCCCAGAATCCTATTAACTATGGTATAACTTTGATGCTTTTATCTTTGACATCTTTATATCTAGTCTTCACTTAAACTTCAGAGGTGCCTTGGCATTTATGTTTTGCTCTCCAAATGAAGGCAAGCGAGATACCACTTTACCATACCTTATTACGAGCATTGCAATCCTGCAAATAGATATATTTGATGTTATCTATTTTTAGTGTGTTGGTCTCTTTTCATGGTCTACATAATTATTGGGTATCATTATTTGCTTAGTTTCTATCATACATTGTCTAGGATATTGATCATAGCATAATTATGTATACATCATATGAAGCAAATGTGTTCGTGAAAGTTTTCTTTTATCGCGTTCAGTTTGTCAACTGAATTGCTTGAGGACAAGCAATAAGCTAAGCTTGGGGGGGGGGGAGTTGATACGTCCAAAACGTATCTACTTTCCCGAACACGTTTGCTATAGTTTCACCTCTAATTTGTGTGATTTGAATGCAACTAACACGGACTAACGCTGTTTTCAACAGAATTGACTTGGTGTCTTGTTTTTGTGCAGAAACTCAAAGTTTCGGGAAAAATCCTGGAAAATTCCAGAAATCCTATTTTACCAGAAGACCCACGGAGCCAGAAGACGAAGCGGAGACGGGAACACGGGCCCCACACCACCCCTCGGCGCGCCAGAGGTGGGGCCGCGCCCTAGGGTGGTGTGGCCGCCTCGTGTGGCCCACGGCGACGCCCTTTGGACTATTTATTCCCTTCGACCTAAAACGCTCGACACCGGGACGATTTTACGAGAAACACTTCCACGCTCCGCCGCCACCGAAAACCCTAATACGGGGATCTGAAGTTCCGTTCTGGCACCCTGCCGGGACGGGGATTCGGAGGAGATCATCGCCGTCATCATCACCACCGCCTCTCCATCAACCATCCATGATTCCCCATCCATGTGTGAGTAATTCCCGCTGTAGGCTGAAGGGGATGGTAGGGATTGGATGAGATTGTTCATGTAATAGATGTCAGATTGTTAGGGCATGGTGCCTAGTATCCGTTGTTAGTGCTATTTATCATTGTTGCAACTTGTTGTGCCTAATGCTTGACACTTAGGGCCCGAGTGCCATGATCTCAGATCTGAACATGTTATTGTTTCATGAGTATAATTATGTTTTAGATCTTACCAGCATGTTGTATACACATGTCGTTGTCCGAACCCGAGGCCCCAAAGTGACAACAATTGGGATAACCAGAGGGATTGTTTTGGCTTGAGGATCACATGTGTTCACGGAATGTTAATGCTTTGCTCCGGTGCTTTATTAAAAGGAGTACCTTAATTATCAGAAGTTTCCTTAAATGGCCCCGCTGCAAACGGGCTGGTAGGACAAAAGATGTCGTGCAAGTTTCTCATTGCGAGCACGTACGACTAAATACGGAACACATGCCTATGCTTGTCTAGTACTTGGATGCTTTATTATTGTTTACCTGCAATTGCCCTGTGTTATGAGTATTACATGAGCTATCTTATCCATGCAACGCCCGTTCATCCGTCCCTATGCCTACAGTATTTTAATCCTGTTGTTTACCGAAATCACTACTGTTGCTACTGTTACTTCACTGCTACTACTGTTATATCACTGTTGCTACTGATAAATTGTGCCAAGCAAGTTTACTTCCAGGTGCAGCTGAACTGACAGTTGATGTCTACGCACGCTTCTATTCTTGTAGACAGTGTTGGGCCTCCAAGTGCAGAGGTTTGTAGAACAGCAGCAAGTTTCCCTTAAGTGAATAACCCAAGGTTTATCGAACTCAGGGAGATAGAGGTCAAAGATATCCCTCTCAAGCAACCCTGCAATTAAGATATAAGAAGTCTCTTGTGTCCCAACACACCCAATACACTTGTCAGGTGTATAGGTGCACTAGTTCGGCGAAGAGATATTAAAATACAAGTGATATGGATGATTATAAGTGGTAATTGCAATCTGAAATAAAAATGACAGCATGCAAACATGAGACAAAATGAGAGTAAACGGTATTTCAATGCTTGGAAATAAGGCCTAGGGATCATACTTTCACTAGTGGACACTCTCAACAATAATAATATAATTGAATACAAAGATATTTCCTCTTCACTATGCTACTCTGAATTATTCTCTCGTTGGATAACGAACACCAATCCACTGCGTAGGGCTATAACAGCACACCTTAAAGTCGCATTCCACATCTAGGGAACCCCACACTGTCAACTTGAGCGCCTAAATAGTACTAGACAAACACCGCAATTTCAAGAGACATCCAACGCAAATAATAACTCATGATAAGTATTCATGTTATCTTTAGCTTAGTGCCACACACGGGGCGCACACTGTCAACTTCGCACCGTGGGACAAAGGTGACTCCGGAGTTTACATTAATAAAACCACTCAAGTAGCACATAAGATAATGAAGAGTAACATCTATGGATTCAACTAGATTACAAAGCTCATGATCACATAAAGATCACACCATGGGAGAGAGAGATAAACCACATAGCTACCGGTAGAGCCCTCAGCCCCGATGAAAAACTACTCCCTCCTCATCATGGGAGGCAGCAACGGTGATGATGGAGGCGGTGGCGTCGATGGAGATGGCTCCGGGGGCAATTCCCCGTCCCGGCAAGGTGCTGAAACAGAGACTTCTGTCCCCCGAATTAGGGTTTTTGGTGGCGGCGGAGCTCTGGAACTTTTCTGGGGAAATCGTCGATCCTCTTAGGGTTTTCGGGGTAGGAGCAATATATAGTCCAAAGGGCGTCGCGATGCGGTGCACGAGGAGGCGACACCACCCCTCGGGGCCGGTGGGCCCTTGACCGCGTCGAGCCCACGTGTGGGTCCCTCGTGGCTCCACTTCTCCTCTCCTTCGGACTCCAGGTGTCTTCTGATAAAATAGGGGCCTCCGTAAATTTTCGTCCAATTCCGAGAATATTTCCAGACTAGCTTTTCTGGAATACAAAAACAGCAAAAAACAGGAACTGACACTGTGGCATCTTGTTAATAGGTTAGTCCCAAAAAATGTATAAAAATGACATGAAGTGGATGCAAAACATGTAACAATTGGTATAATATCAGCATGGAACATCAAAAATTATAGATAAGTTTGAGACGTATCAACAGTTCATCTGCTAAGGCTTATAATTATTCTTTGGCTCCCCTTGTGTCGAATCAATAAATTTGGATTTTACTTCCCTCGAAGACTGTTGCGATCCCCTATACTTGTGGGTCATCAGCGTGTCGTGTGTGTGACTCTACTGGATAATAGATTAGAGGGATACTTACCATGAGTTGTTCTTTGTGTTGGATGGCATTATGAAATTGTGGTGTTTGTTTAGTACTATCTTAGGATGCTCATAATGACAGCGTGGGGTGCCCTAGGTTGGGAGTGACGGACTTTAAGGTGTGCTTTTCTATCCCTACATAGTAGAATGGTGTTTCTTATCCATCAGAAGAATAGTTCCGAGTAGCATCTAAGTTGCATATTGAAGAGGAAGTTTTATTCATGTGTTCAACTATGTTACAATTGTTGGGAGTGCCACTAGTGAAAGTATGATCCCTATGCCTTGTTTCAAACACCGTTTACTCTTCGTTTTGTTACATGTTTGCTCACTGTCATTTTTATTACAGATTACAAATACCACTTGTAATCATCCATATCATTTGTATTTTACCATCTCTTCGCCGAACTAATTCAGCTATACACCTGACAAGTGTATTGGGTATGTTGGTGACACAAGAGACTTCTTGTATCATAATTGTAGGGTTGCTTGAGAGGGATACCTTTGACCTCTACCTCCCTGAGTTCGATAAACCTTAGGTTACTCACTTAAGGGAAAATTTCTGCTGTCCTATAAAACTCTGCACTTGGAGTCCCAACACTGTCTACAAGAATAGAAGCGTGTAGTAGACATCAACTTGCAGCAAGGGTTAGTTCTGTAATTCGCTTGTCATGAATCTTCCAAAATACTTCTAGGGATTCTAGATGTATTTTCAAGTAGCTATTTCACTGTTGCGTCGGTGCCAGACATTGTGGTCCATCGTCTTCGTCATCGGCGGGTTGCTCATTCTGATGACGACAATGCTTCTTGTCCTTGTTGCGCCTCCCCAGCCCCATGCGTTTTCTTGCGGGCCTGGTTCCACCTGGCAACATACGCCCGACTATTGGCGTGGTCCGTTGCATTACCCCAGCCGATATGTCTCGTTCCCTTAGATCATGTCATACATGGCGGATAGATATTGCGGTGACTCCAATGAGGTTTACTCTTTGGATGTATGTGCATCGCTCAGCCGGAGCCTCTGGTATCTTTCGTTTTCCCTTTGGGCGTGACGCTAGAGGCGGTACGGGCACCGACAAATTCAACATTACAGATTTGCTCCCAATGATTTGTTTTACTTAATATGTTTTGCAAGGGCTTTCTGCTATTTTAGGACAAACGACCGATGTTTACAGTGCAATATTGTTTCTTAATATATTTCAAATGTTGCAATTTAAAACAACCCTTGAAGAGACGCGGATAGGTTAACGCGCTAAAAGCGAGCGCTGAGTTATGGGTATTTGGCATACGGTGTACTCATTTTTTTTGGAAAAGTTGGGAGATATTAGTTCTAATAGACACAAATTGAAAATAAATACACGCTATAAATTAAGATTCATTTGTGGATGGGTAAAATTATACCAGACATTTTGAATTTTTTCTGAAAAAACTTTACACCTTATATCAAGAAACGGAGAGAGTATATTTCAGATGTTGTGCCTTGAAGGTTGAAGAGATGCGGATAGGTTAACAAGAGCGCGCGCTGAGTTATAGGTTGAACTTTGAAACACTTGAACGGTTGAATTACAGCTTTGTTCGACAAATTTTGAAGAGAAATTTCTGATTCGCCCATCTCAAATAACAATTCAAATCTTCTGAATTCACAATTTTTCACACGATTTGGCCGCTATACCCGCCATCAGCTCGAAGTCGGACAGTTGGGACGGCGACTCCCATGGCACGCGGCGGCCCCGAGCTAAACAGGTTCGCACGGCGTCAAAATCAATCCCGGCAGTACGTCGGAACACCAGTCACCTCCCCATTGGTCACTCACCCTGGTCCTGATCGTTGGTCCTTGGCAGTAACCAGCCAACAGACCAGCAATCTGGCACCGAAAAGATGGCAAGTTCGGCTCCTTTTCGTGCAAGCACCACAAGCTAATGTCGACTGCAAAGATCAGCATTTCCTTGGACGCTAATGTCGACTGCCAAGACTTGGGATGTCTCCAGGAACCTAATTTTTCACACGGCAGGCAGGACCATTCTGTTCAGGAAACGAATTAAAGGTCAAATCGTGTCTCATCTCGTACGATGATTAGTTGCTTCTTTCCGTAAGCAATCTTCTGCGAGAAATGGGGAAAAAGGATGCCTACCATTACACAAGCTCGTGCCTAACTTTTATTTCCTTGTTTTCTTTTCTAGTACGATGATTATTATTCTGAGAAGCATGTGTATGTTGCGTCTACACTTGAAGAAGTGAAAGATTCCTGCAGACATGAGAAACCTGAAGGCGACAGTTGAGCAAAGAGAGCCATGGTTTAGGGTACACTATCGGTAAATGGACAATCCCTAAATAACACTCGGATTCAGAATAGCGGAATATCTCTCCCCATGGCAGGATGGGAAGGTGACACGGCCAACAAATAGATATTGTCTTGTGTGCACGAAACAAACAAGATTGCTTTTCATTGATCGGAACGTCCGAACCATTGGTACATTTCACGGTGGTTTGCTCTTCAAGTAGCAACAGGAGCAGCGAAAAGTTCAAATGGAGCTCGAGCTACATTTAGCTCGTTTTTTTTTCAAAAATTCTAAATATGTACCTTTAAGTTTCATAAAATCGTGAAAAAAATCCCATAAATAGATAGTGTCGAGATCTAGAGGCGTGTAAAGTTTCAACTCAAAATGCGTGGTAGTTTGGGCTACACAAAAAAGACAAATCGGCCAAAATTTCAAGTTTTTTAAACTGTGTACTGTTCACACCCAGATCCACCCATTTGTCATTCTTATCCAGCCCACAATACAACGAATTTTGAGTTGAAACTTTACACACTTCTAGATCTCGACACTATCTATATCTGGGATTTTTTTCACGATTTTATGAAACTAAAAAATGCAGATTTCGAATTTTTGAAGAAAAAAAACGAGCTACATGTAACTCGGTGGCCAAAACGCCTCACTCCAGGAGGAGTACGAAAAATGAACCTGATTAGAGGCTGAGACTGGATATGCGGCCAGTTGCAGATTGCTGTCAGTTGTGTGCAATAGTAGTTGATATACACCCTTCAACGTTCAAATTAACAACCTTTGCACCCGAGCCGAGATATCACTTAATGTGAACTCCATCTATAAGTTTCAGATAGACAGGCACCTGTTATTTTTCGCAAAAAAAGGTACCTGTTATTTTTTAGTGGAAGTTTGCTGAATTACAAAACTGAACCTTAAGCCGTCATGCCACCGTTGAGAAAACTAAC